>JBBBDQ010001422.1:845000-952500 GCA_037127315.1 Ascarosepion bandense
AACTTTCTTTGGTTACCTTGTACTATATATCTGTCCTCCTATAGCAGTGGGTGAAGAGGAGACTTGAAACAACAAATGTCTCTACAGAAAGCTGCTAAGGATACAGTGGACCGAACATGGGAGTAATGAATTTTTGTAATAAATGGTAACAAAAAAGAAACTAGTACTTAACACCAGGAAGAGACAACTAAGGTTCCTGGTGTATATAATGAGGAAGAAGTGTTTGGAAAATCTGGTACTCACGGGACAGATAGGACAGAGGAAGACAACGCATTACATACTTAGTGAGCTTGAGTAAAAATGACGGCCAAACAGGTCCTTGGAGAAATAAGACGGTTCAATAAGAGCTGCTAGGGGCAGAAAGTTGTGGAGAGCCATGATCATCTACGTCCTGCATTTAAATTTATCAAGGTCAAACTTGAATGAAAAACACGAAGTCAGAAGAGCGTTTCACAAGCAATAAGTGCGAGAGAAGAATGTTAGCATAGAACTTATGGTTACATTTAGCCATTTCAACTATAGAATATTAAGACCTGCCTGGCAACCTAGTCCTTCGCTTAAATTCCTGCAGTCGAGGTACCAAAGAGGAAAGTTCATGACTTATTATTGTTTAGTACTGTTAAGTTATTGCATGCCCAGTTTTTCCCTGAGTGGAATACACACTGCTCGACCCAGAGATTGAACTCTGAATCGCTGTTACCAAATTCCAAAATTAACATTTTACTATTAGGCCATTGACCGGAGGGTATGTAGCGACCTTGGACTATATAGTCTGTACTGGAGTTTACCAGGGTAAAACGGGTTTGCAAAAAATGGAGACTTAAGGTGCGAACAACTTTTTTTTTTGTTCTCTAAAGAAAATGAGAATTTGAATTTCAAAATAGGCGTTATTTTACTCATTTTACCCCAATATTCCCTATTAAATAAAAACTAGAACTAGACTAGAAATCCCAAACCTTGAGCAGTGCAACGAGAACTGTCTAACTGCATGAATTAAATAAAGGGTTCTGTTCGGAATTCCATGTAGGTTAGCTAGATTGATACACACCTGAGGAAGACTAGATGACACGGCCGAAACTTTGTGATAACAGATTCGGACAATATTCCGAATGTAAATAGTGTAAATAATTCCTCATTTCAGAAATTCAGACAGAAATAATTTTTTTTTTTTTTTTTTTTTTTTTTTTTTTTTTGCGGAATTCTTTTCTGGCTTCGTGCTTTCCTGTTAATTACGATTTCCAAAAGTTTAAATGCAATAGCAATCGCCACTTCCTTCTCTTTTCAACTGTGTTCTTTTATTGATCTTTCTCCTCCAGTAAAGTTTTTCGGTTTCTTTAACTCAGTTACGTTTTGCGTCTTAGTGGCTTTATCACCTTGGTCGTGGTGAAATAATAAAACACACAGAAATGAGAAAAAAGGTCACACAGATCTTAATGTTCAACATTAGACACCTTTATACCAATGTAAATAAAAATTCAGATGCAAGAAAAGTGGTTGGACAAGCTTCACAATCCCATCATGAAAACGCCCAGACTGTTTCAGTTAAGTGCCATACGTGATACACGCTTGGGCGGGAATATTTTTCCGGCATTATGTTGCTATTATTTTCTGCAGTAGACTGTTTGCCAACCAAGGCTATAGAACCCCAATATGTCTTGCTATTAAATTATTTTATCTAGATCAGTTAGTTAAGTGCCATACGTGATACATGCTTGGGTGTTCATGTCTCTTTCGTTCAATGACTGATTAGGGGGAAGACTTTTCTGCAGTAGGTTTTCCCTTTCATTCTGTGGTAGACTGTTTGCCAACCAAGGCTATAGACCCCCCCCCCCCCCCAATTTGTCCTGCTATTTAACTTGTAGCTGGAGGAAGAGATACATGCTTGGGCGATCATGTCTCGAAAGAGACATGACTGACTGGGCAGAAGTTTCTCCTGCGGTAGACTGGTTGCTGACCAAGGCTATAGAACCCAATCTGTCCTGCTTTTAACCCATAACTGGAAGGAAGACGGATTAATACCTTTCCCAAGGGTATTTGCGCGTAAGTGAATACAATGGATTCAACTAGAATTTGAACTCGGCTACCCGGTTTCTCGTTCCGAGCCGATATTCTCTGTACCACAACGCACATCTCGATGGATTCATACCTTTCCAAATTATATATGCGAGTCAGTGAATGCAACGAATTCCAGTGGAATTTGAACTCGGCTCTACGATTTCCTGTTGTCGACAGACACCACAACGCATAGCATTAAGTTAAAAGCAAAATAAGTTTAAATGGTGGAAATAAAATTTAAGTTGTGAAGATCAAATGACTGTAGGTTTAACAATTGGTAGCAAGCGTTATTTACCAAAACGTAGGACATGTTTGTCAAGTTCAAATTCGTTCTAGTCATTGTTTACTCCTTTTGAACAGCTCATGAATAAGCTGAACGAAATCAAAGCTACAACAGGATTTGCATATAAAAATTTAATGTCCTCTCTGTGTGTATGCACACACACACACACACATATATATATATTAGGAGTGGTGCAAACAAATCGGCTAACAGTCCACTTTTCGTAATATTTACTTTTTTGATGAATGCCTGATACTTATAGTAATATTTTTAATATAAGTGCTTATAATAAAAAGATAGTTTACTGAAACACAGGAGCTGTCATGTTTCGGTACAACTTGTTAGTACCTCATCAGGCAGTGGAATATTTTAAGAAAAAATATTTTAAAATTTAGACACAAAAGCTCCTGTGTTGCAGTAAACTATTTTAATGAAAATATTACTATAATATGTGCGTTGTGGCGCAGTGGATATCGGCTCGGAACGAGAAATCGGGAAACCAAGTTCGAATTCCAGTTGAATTCCTTGCATTCACTTACGCGCAAATATCCTTGGGAAAAGTATTAATCCGTCTCTTTCCTCCAGTTATGGGTTAAATAATAGGACAGATTGGGTTCTATAGCCTTGCTACCGCAGAAAACAATGGCAACCTACTGCGGGATAATCTTCTGCCCAGTCAGTCATGTCTCGAGACATGCTCGTCCAAAGCGTGTATCGCGCATGGCACTTAACTGACTGACTATAATATATAATACTGTTTAATTAAAAAACAGAATATCTACTTAAATACGAGTATCGATAAAAAAATAATGTTCGAACAATTCATTTCAAATTGTCGGTTGTTTATAACCAAGTTTCGTTAATCTTCGTTAATTTCCGTAACATGTTTACATTTGTTGACATTACGATACATTTCAGAGCAGATATGGTTATTACGATGAATCCGAAAATTGTTATATAGGCTTGATTAAAACCTCATTTAGACTGGAGGCCATTCATGGACGCGCGGTCTAAGACGTTGCCAGATCAAATGATAGCTTCCCCTATGTAGATAGGGGGCGCAGGTTTGAATCCTGCCGAATGGCACAAATTTTCGTCATAAAAATTTATCGTAAATAATCAGGGCAGTAGATATAAATATATAATACTGTTTAATTAAAAAACAGAATATCTGCTTAAATATGAGTATCGATAAAAAATGTTCAAACAATTCATTTCAAATCGTCGGTTGTTTATAACCAAGTTTCGTTAAAATTCGTTAATTTCCGTAACACACATATATGAACGTTTTTTTGTTTTTTTTACAAAGTGGATTAACTCGGCATATATTCTTAATTTGTTTAAACATTTTCAATGGATACTTGTATTTGAATATATATATATTTTTTTTTTTTTATAACCCTGTATTTTATATTTATCGGCCTGAATAATTGAAAAATCTTGTCCCCCCCCCCCTAGAGAAAACTGTCAATTGACTTGATGTTTTAGACTGCTCGGCCATGAAGGATTTACTGTTAGACTAATGACTTTTAAAGTATGCTAATGTAAAGAGGCAATTTATTTATGAAATGGATTGTCAAGAGTATGGAGCACCGAATGAGGATCGTAATCACTCAGTCTACGCACTTTGAACAATCATGTCTCGAAAGAGACATGACTGACTGGGCAGAATATTATCTTGCAGTAGGTTGCCATTGCTTTCTGTGGTAGACTGGTTGCCAGCCAAGGCTATAGAACTTAATCTGTCCTGTTATTTAACCCATAAATGGGGGAAGACAGATTAAAACCTTTCCCAAGGGTATTTGTGCATAAGTGAACGCAAGGAATTCAACTGGAATTCAAACTCGGCTGCCCGGTTTCTCGATCCGAGCCGATATCCACTGCACCACAATGCATTTCCTCGTAATCATTACTTAGTCGTAATTGATTCAGGGAGATAAGATTAGTGACCATTACATGTTGCAGTGTCCGGAGTAATTTAGCACAAGGCCAAAAATATGGGACACCTAGTGATGATCAATATCAATATAGTCGCCATTGAGCTAGTGAGATACGCTTGCTGAACATTACACCATCTCTAAGTGTCCCAAGTAATTTAATAAGTGTAGCTTAGACATGGCACAAGGCCAAATATATGGAGCACCCAGTAATGTTTGAAGTCAGTACTCAGTCGTAACTGATCTAGCAAAATAAGTTTGATATTACACCACATCAGTGTCCCAATTAATTTACTAAACCTGGCTTAAATATGGCACAAGGACGAAATTATGGAGCACCAGTGATGAGGGAGATCAGTAGTCAGTTGTAACTGGTCTAGTGAGATATGTTTTATCATTACAGTCTAGGCACTCTAAGTTATTTTTTTTTTAAGCCTAACTTCAACATGGTATAAGGTCGAATTTATGGGGAACCCTGTGAAAAGAAAAATCAGTACTTACTCGTAACTGGACTAGCAAGATGAGCTTACTGAACATTACACTACGTTGGAGTGTCCAAAGTAATTTACTAAACGTAACTTAGACATCTCAATGTTGAATGTCTTTGGTACCCAGTGAGTATCAAAATCAGTCCTATTGTAAGTCATTTAGTGAGATAAGCTTGCTGACCATTTACTATGATGATGTACTACAAAGAGGATTGATATAATTTTTCATAGGTTTGTCTCTGTTTCTAACATTTCCAATTTCATAACACTTTTGCCTTTTAGAAGACCTTTCCATGTTCCAGTACGGCTTTGTAATTCTGAGCTATGTTTTTTGTCCTGTCTAAGAATGCTTTAAATTTATGCTCTTAAATAGATCTTATTCAATAAGATATATTTAATGGGTATAATTTTTAATACTTTCTTTTTCAAATTTTTATTAAATTTGATGTTCATTTTCACTTTTTCTCTCTCATTTTCTAGTATTCTTTTAGTTTCACCTTCAAGAGCATTTATGAGAATAGATTATTTGATGCGAAATTATATCCATTGCCCAGTCGTGATAATACTTCTGTTGTGACAAAATTTGACACAGTTGGTAAGTGATCCTACCCAAGATATTTTTTATTTTTTGTCTCGTCTCTCGTCGTCACATGGTGAGCCATGCCTGAGCAGTATTACAAATAAGAACTACAAGCGATGTCCTTCACATTGGCAGTAGAACAATAATAATCTTTTCCTTCCTACCTGTAGATTAAGTAAAACGTTTAGTTCAGTATTCTCTGTAGGTTACCAGATCAATATACACCTGATGAAGGCCAGACTGCATAACGGACGAAAAGGGGTGATGATAAATATTTAGATCTGATGAAGGCCAGACTGCATAACGGACGAAAAGGGGTGATGATAAATATTTAGATCTGATGAAGGCCAGACTGCATAACGGACGAAAAGGGGTGATGATAAATATTTCACATGCAAATAGTGTGACTAATAACTTCTCAGCTCAGGAATTCAGATGGAAACTAATTTTTGATGCATAGAAAATGGCAGATGCTTTATCATCTGCTTGTCACTCATAACCTCAGATCCTCTGATGGCTATCTTCAAGAACAAGAAAAATATGAAAAATTTGATTAAGAATCAGCAACCTGTAACACGTTACTGATCTGACAATCATGGTCGGTGCAAGGTTCTCGTGACCCATGCAATATCTATGATAACCCTCACTCTGATACTCCCCCAACTTATCTATATATATATATATATATATATATATATATACACACACACACACCTTTTCATACTATAAAATACAAATTCTCTAACCTAATTATGTATGATAATGGTTCATATACAATAATTGAGCTAGTTCCAATAATTATTTAATGATTGATTTAATTGTCCCTGGCTAATTATTTATGTGAATTCCCCTTCCTTCGTTATATGTGTGTGTGTGTGTATGTGTATATATATATATATATATATATATAATTTTATTGTGTTTTTTTTTTCTCCTTTTTATTTTGTTCATTTTTGATCGTTACTGGTCTTTCAGTTTAATTTTTCCAACAATTTTTCTCCTGATGTTGGATGAAAGGGCCTTTGAGGCTAACGTGTGTGTGTGTATTATGTTTTTTTTTAATTTTCTAAACTTACTTTAAGTTTCCTCTATTTTTCTATGAATTAATACTTACCTTAAGTTTCCAACTGCTAAAATTTTTATGACCTATGCTTTATGTGTGTGTTGTATACCAACCTGTACACAGGAATGCTATGTTCCTATTCTCTTATATATGTGGACACAATTGCAGAGTTATTATACTAACAGTTACTAGCAGTGAGTTATTATACTAGCAGTTACTACTCAGTGAGCGAGTCTTATATTTGTTATATACTATTATTCCCAACCTCCGTTTTGATGATTGCTCACACAGTAATCTTTCAAGGTCACAATATGTATAACTTAGTGTTTTCAAATGTTTATATTACTTAATTGTAATATGTGGTACTTAAAATAATTACAATTGTAATATAATACTTTAATGTATATATTTTAATATTTCTAAATATTACTTAGGATATTGTAATAATTTTAATACATATTTAGCATTTTTATACATTTTTCTTTGAAAGATGCTAACTGTTAACAACTTACTTTCAAAATTATTTTATAAAAAGTTCAGTTGATACTTGTATACATTATTTCGCTACAATTTTGAACGGAAATGACTTTTGCTTTGCCATTCACACATACTATCGTTACCGATATATAAACGCACTTAATTCGTCTATAGTTTAAATACGTTTGACACATGCATTATTTTCAGATGCATATACTTAAACTTAAAATAAGCATTTATTGCTTTTATTACATGTGACAATACATATAAACAGGCATAAGTTTTCCTACATTTAAAAATGATTTATTGCTTTATTACAGGTGACACATATCTGACTAATGAAATCGAACTTCAATCAATATACTGTCTCTTTGGATATTTTAAAATTTAAATCGTTTATCTTAAATCTCTGAAAAAGCTTATTTAAGTGAAACATACTAGATGTAAAACGCTTTATATATATATATATATATATATATATATATATATAGTACTATGCAAAAGTATTAGGCAAAGAACTATTTTATGAGGCATATTGACTGAAAATAAACAATTTAATTGATTTCATTTACTCAACAAATGGCTTCACAAGAAAAAATACTTGTTAGAAAATAAATTTAATATTTTGTATAATAGCCTCTTGCTTTGATCACAGCCTTCATTCTGTCACAAGCTTCTTCAGTGTATCTAATGGTATCTCCTGCCAAGCAGCTTGTTTGTTCCCAAAGTGTGTCTTGTGAAGTAACATTAGATTTTATCAATTCAGGAGGGGGGAATAAAAAAAAGTTAGTCATATCCAAGGATAATAGAATGAGTAGTTTCAAAATAACTTGTTTAATAGGAAAAATTAAATGCAACTTCGTTTAACTACATTTTTTTTTTTTACACATAGTTTTTAAATCAATATTTATTAGCAATTTACTTGGTTTTTCACCATGTATTTGAATTTCAGTGAGGTTTTTAGGGATGATTTTAAACTTTATTTTGATGTCTCATAAAGATAAAATAGTCATTGTCCTAATACCTTTACACGGTATTCCATCTTTTAAACAGGAGTAAAGGTTTATCCTCGGTTTCCTGTTTGACTGGATTTCTCTTTCCTCCTAAAGCCTTGTCATTTTCTTTCACCCTTAATAACCTTTTGCATCTTAGTGGCATTATTGCCTTTCACGAAGAGAAATTATTTATAAAAACACTTCATGGTCAGCCAATGAAATTTTCAACCCACACTTGCATAATAATCTGGATGAGGACAACAGTTCAAATAAAATGAAAGCACTTTAATAATGGCCCACAAGGGGAGTAGAAACTCTTGGTAGGCGAACTGATGACCTAATGAATTTTTTTTTCCATTAGATACTTGAAACTGTCAGCACTCGCATGACAGGAATTAGCCAATGAATGATGACTTCAATGTTTTTAAAAGCTAAATGTTATTCCCTGTTTCTTTGTCACACTGGTGTAATCAAAGGAGTTATCTTGGAACCTTGGATCTGCTATTATTAGTTATCTCAAAACCTCTAAAGTGTATCAAACCAGCGAGGATCCTCGGTATACCTGTTTCAACAGTCTGCCATGTTGAGTTTCCTAAGTATGGAACTCAAGAAATTCTTGACGTGGAAGCAAGCAGAAAATTGAGAAATCTTCAAAAGTTGATGCGAACATTGGGGGGGGAAAAATACTAGGTAAAGAATTGAAAGCCATCGTGGAACAAGCTGGGGGAAATTTTTAGCACTGTACAGGATCTATTGTTTCATCACCTATACAGCGCACACTAAATCAAGCAGAGCTTTATGCGTAAAAACGGCATTACTGAAAAAAAAACAAAAAGGTAAAATTTTACCCCCCCCCCCCCCACCACAAAAAATAGTACAAACCACAATCTTTCTGTGGAAAATGTTCTGTGAACAGACAAAACAAAAATAGATCTTTTTGATAATGCACACTATATGTTTACAGTTAGCAAAATGGAACATAAAAAGAAAAAAAAAGAGGAATAACATATTGTAGAAGTTAATGTTCATTGAGAAAGTTAAGGTATCAAGAGTTTGTACAAAATGTTCGTAGTAGTAATTGTTGAAATAGAGAAAGAGAACAAGGTACAACCTGACCTTATCTCCCGGTCGATTTGAAGTTGGTTACATTTTAGATGTCAGCAAACCACCTCCCTTGACTGACCACCATGACTGGTTAGACAATCCTTCAATATTGAATCTAGTCATGTGGGGTGGCTCACAGATTTTTTTTTCTTTAGCCGTGGAAAAATCGTTTCTCTGTATTTTGACTTTCGCGATTTGATGACCAACCAGGATCCAGAGTTCTTTTACAACAGTGCTGGAGGTATGGTAAGCGGTAAACAGTAATTGTTAGTAGCGCTGTCCAACTTGTTTATAACTCGGCGAATAAAGGCTTTCATATAACCGCCATATATGTCGATCCCTAGTTTTAGAAATATTCTTAGGCTTGAGAAAAAATCGATTTGAAGGCTTCGATTTACAGTATTTTCAAGATGTAGCAAAAATGAAAGGACAACAATAATAGTGACGAAGGTTGAATATTCAATGTATATAATTGGCTTTTGTACTGATATTGATATACAGCATTAGATTTTTAATCTTATGCCTTAAGACTGTTGAGTCTACTAATTGTTTAAATGTTTTGACTCGTTGTTGTTATACAATGTCAGCTACTTGACAGCATGAGAAAGCAATTGTGAGTAATTTAAGATTTTGCCTAATTTCAGAGTGTAGTAAATTCGCCCCTGGTCTTACTTGCTACTATGACGGCCGAAATATGCATGTCGTTCTCACTAAAGGACCCAAAATGTGCAACTATGAAGAATATTCTATTGTAGTGTATACCAACAAAACCAAAGAAGTTAAAACAGTCATCATTCCTACTAACGTAAGTAACATTTCATATTTGGCCTTTTGTGTATGTACATTACCAGGGTAAAACTGAAACGTCTTGTAACTTTTGTGCAGGTTTTCTATCGGGTTGCATTATCAACTTGTATCGCCGAGGTGGATACGGTACAGTGTACTGCGGTATTATTCAGCCCAACATCCGGTGCTAAATGCATATACACATAACAGTACATTAGTTACAATAACAGACGAGACAAAGCTTAAAACACAGAAGGGAAGGGTTTAGATCGCAATAGTCACCGAAGTAATCATTACCGAATATTACTCCTCAAATATTACTATTCTTTACTTAAATAGACCATTTCAGACCATTCCATCATTCAGGGTGCTGCGTGTGTCAGCCACTCTATAACACAACCTCCACCATTGGAGTGGCCACTTGAACCACAGACTTCCTAGCCAAGTCTTGGCATTTAAGATTAATTTTAATGCTAATAAAGTCTAAGAATATGAACCTAAATATTTCATACATAAAATAATTTCTAATTCAATTAACTCTGTCAAAAGGTGCATATCTACCATTTGTGGAGATAAGTCTCGTAGGTTACATGAAGGATTAAGTGACTTGATGCAGTGACAACAGCAGCTGTCACAGTACAGTTTATTTACAGCAGTCAAACAGATTTATCCTCTAAAACCTTTCTATCTCCCTAGCAGTTCACAAGTCCGTGAGGCCATTTTCTTTTACAAATGTATCTTTTCTAGATATAGAAAGAAACTCCAGCATACAGTCCTCAATTTGGGAAAACCCAAAAGTCAATTTCCCATTGATGGAATATGTTCACATTTAGAACATTGATGAATCCGGCCCATATGAATCTAGTCATAAACATGGTTTCTCCAGACACAGATGTATCTCCATATATGTAAGACTCTTCCTTTTTTTTTTATCTTTACACTTTACTTTGCTATGAAGAGATATATAGAGCAATAATAAATCTGAGGAAAATATTTGGAAAGTAATCCCAAAGGATCCTAGTAATATTAGATTAAATATTAAGATAGCTCAATGTAAATTTAACTTACCTAGCAAATATTTATTCCACATAGAAATTCAATTCATTTAATTTGGAGAATAGACATTTCTACAGGTTTTAAAACATGTTTCCTTCGGCTTCAGTCAAGATATGAAAAATGCTTGTGCAACTGGAAAGTTTTTTAGAAAAAGAAACAAATTAGGAGAGAGGGTGAAAGGTGTAGATATCTAATGTAGGTGATAGAAATTAGAAATAAATGGGTCAGACGACAGGTGCCAGAGTTCAAGGTTAAATGGTAACAATAGCCTCAAAATGGATCTTGCATATAAACTTAAGTTCTAATCAGTATCAGGTAAATTTAGATAAAATTAATATGAAAATTGAATTGAAGTAAGGTAAACAAGATGACAATTATAAAGGGGGAAATGATTGATTTAAAATCACTACTTATAAGAATAGTGGGATAGAGGGAGGGATTAAGATTATATGGTTAATCCCATATTAAGGAAATTTAAACCTACTTTTATATCGACATTTGCGAACCAATTCATTTCTCTCATTTAAGTAAATTTTTATTATATTTTAATATCCTTATTTTTTCTACTAAGAACAGATTACATCTATCACTAAGACTCTTGGAGTACGTGCAGAGCCTATTAATTTCCGATTTGTGGACTCGGACTTTTTTTTTTCTTCAGTTCCCAATACCTTCGGGAAAGGGCTGTTTGAAATTTTAATTTTGGGTTAAGTGTCTATAGGAGTAATCTTTTTTCCATTCCTCTGCCGAAATTCCAATGTAGACATAATTTTATCCTTTTGAGGGAAATAGTAGTTTAGTAGATAACATTGGTGGATTTACATTTACCTGAAACAGGACAATGTTCTTTTGGAAATAGGACCGACACTGGTGCACAGGGTGTTACAGTATGAGAAATAACAGGGTACAGTGTGTCAAAGAAATAATAGGATGGGAACCAAGGAGACAGAAAATGGCAATTGACATTGTATTTCAACATTTTGAGATTGTAGCTATCAGGGAAGTAGTCAAACGGGACCTGCGGAAAAAGAATCTGTTAGGGTAGAAGATCTATTTTGACAGCAAATGGGTGGGACATTGATGCCAATCTAGTAGCGCCATGTAAATACTTGTGGTCAGAAAAAAAAGGCTTACGGCCATATCACGTTGAATACACCAGTTCTCGCTCGATCACTGAAGTTAAGCAACGTTGAACCTGGTCAGTACTTAGATGGGTGACCACTTGGGAAAACCAGGTGCTGAAAGTGTTGAGTGACTGATGTGCATTGTGGTACAGTGGACATTGGCTCGGAAAGAGAAATCGGTGAGCCGAGTTGTAATTCCAGTTGAATAACCTGCATTCACTTAAGCACTGGTACCCTTGGGAAAGGTATTAATCCGCCCCTTCCCTCCAGTTATGGGTTAAATAACAAAGGTAGGACTTGGGGACCCTGCCCTTAAAAACAAATCCCAATGAATCTTGTTACTCGAAAAGAAAAAAGTATTACTAGACACAAAACTTATATAAAAACAACAATAAAGTGTTGAAAGAAAAAGGTATTATCAGCAATAAATAAAAATCTAGTTGGCAATAAATGACCCGCCGAGGTTGATACCATCAAAACAACCAACTAAAAAAAAACAAAAAAAAAACTGCTTGTCAAAGCAGTTGCCATAAAACTGCTTGAAGAAAAGAAAAGCCACATCACATTAGTGATAATGACTGACGTTGGGCTGCTAAGTTATTTATTTGCTAAGTTCTGCAATCAATTATTGCAGATCCTCCCTTAGATTCTTGTCGAGAGCCTTCAAGATCAATAGCAAGAGGACCCAGCCAGATATGACAAGTGTTTAATGCACAGAAAAATGATAGATTTATAAGTGAAAAATAAATTCTGACCAGAAAAACTTCCTGGCCTGATACAGTGACCCTAAACATTTTACAGTAGATGCAGTTATAGATTCGATGTAGTTATTTCATTTGAGCTTGTAAAGCCAAGGAGACACGGTGCATTGCTCTCTAAGAGAATAGCATCATCCATTCTGACGATAGGTACGGAACTAAAACTACGGATGGAACATTTCAGATTTATTCACTCCAGATGCTGTTGCTAATTCAGTTAGCGAATTTGTATACAATCCAGATGAAGGGATAACTTTTGCAACTTGAATATTAAAATTGTTCCCCCTGCTGAACATGAAAAATGTTAATTTTATTTTGCCGAAAATCTGGTTAGATAAATTTTGAAACTGTTGTAATATCAAAATTTTTTGATGATAGTTAATTTTTTAATATACACTGTCTTAACTTAAAGTGCGATGAAGATTTTGTTGCTTATACAGGAATTGAGAATACGAGAAGTTTGAGTTAATTCATTTAACTCCGGATTTAAATGTGTCATCTTCGTACAGTGCTTAACTTTTGAGGGCATGAAATAAGATAAAGGGTACTTGTTAAAGGGTACTTGTTAAATTAGAAACGAATCCCAAATTGACTCTCCAGAAAAAAAGCAGCAAAATGTCAACATGTTGTAAATCTAATCCTCTATACCACAAGGATTAAGAAAAGACGTTTCACAAATACATAGTGTCCGACCATCTAAAACAAAAGTTGATAAACAACTATCAACTAACAGAACGCTATAAAAGATAACCACCCCCTCAACACATATTTGACACAGCTGTAGAGGTAAGCGTTTTAAAAATAATTTTGTTTCTTTTAAACGAAAAACATGCTAGTGTGGGAGGGTTAGGACACAAAAGTACTCGTTGCAGATACAAAAAAAAATGAAAGAAAAATAAAACTTATGGGAACATGGTAAATACACGGATTAAGAAAGAGCATAAGGGAAAAATTAAGACTTCAAATGTGTTTTTAACTTAAAAACATTTCAAAAGAGGAAACTTGTTTTTGTGGGAATCAATAATGTAAAAATAAAATGACAATTGAATACAGGATCTGACCAGACATTAAGAAAAATGAGTAAAGCCAGTTGATTTCAAATGAAGTTTCAGGAAAAAGACAAAGCTTTTTGGGTCAGTTCACCTGTAACATTTTTCTTTTACTGGAAGAAAAAAAAAACATGAAAGCAGTAGCTTGTATTAAAGAATACTGCTAATTTATTTGGAACGGATTGGATTTGATGTTTTGGACCTTTCTGCAATAAAAAAATTCTTTGTGCGACAAAATATTGTTACCTTTTTAGTGCTAATATGGCAAGTAAAAAAAAAAAAAACAATTGAAAACAAGTTTACCAGACCATTTCTCAAAAAGTCTAGGGACATGTGTAAAAGCTAAATTTGAAGTTAAAGGGAATGTAACACCGTTTAAGCCAAAAAGTATTTTACTCTTGCAGCTTTAGAACCAATTAATAATGAAGTAGACTAGTAAAATTAGGTGTGATATCAAAAAATAGACTGGGCATCGCCAACAAAAAAAAAAAAAATTAAATCAGCATTTAAATATGCATTTTTTCAACGGGGCTAATTGAAGTGTTATAATAGATGGAAAGTGCGACACAGATCTGAAGGCGAATTGGCATGGCGAAGGACGCATTCCAGAAGCTGAGTAAAGTACTAAGACACAGGAAAATTTCCCTAGAAACAAAGAGTGCTAGATTGATATGTGATGTCAGTTCTTCAATACGGCAGTGAATGTTGGACAATATCTTCAAAGATGAAGAAACTTGAAGCAGCGGAAATGTGGTTATACAGAAGGATGCTGCGGATATCATGGACCCAACATGTGAGCAATGATGAGGTTTTGGAAAGAATGGCATTGAAAAGAAAACTAACAGTGAGCATCGGGAAGAGACAATTGAAGTTCCTGGTTACATGCAATGAGGAAGGAGGGCTTGGAGAACCTGATACTGACAGGCTAGAAAGAAGAAAAGAGAGGAAGGCAGTGGATAACATATTTGAAGGGCCTGAGCAGGTGGATGATGAACGGGGTTGGCGTGGAGTAACAGGAGATAACATTAAGAGCCACCAGGGATAGGCGACCGTCTTTCTACGTCTCCCTACGTCCTGAAAGGACAGGGATATAGAAGATATATGCCAACTGTTTATAAGAAGTTATATGGATATAAAGTGGGGGATTAAATTTATATTATCAATATATAAACTGATCCCTCATTTTGTGGCCATGCTAGTTTCTATACATTTATATTCCATATTTATGGGCTTGAGCTAGTGGATGGCAGAGCGGGGTTTGTGTGGTGTAAGAGGTGTGCTAAGAGCCACCAGGGATAGGGAGATGTGGAAAGCCATGATCGCCTACGTCCTGAAAGGACAGGGCACATAGAAGAAGAATTGAAAGTTTGAAACAATGTAAGTATCCATTACCAATTCCAGAGAAACAAAATTAGAATACAAAGCTCAGTTGAGCAGAAAAATACTAAAAAATTGAAACATGTAGATCAACCCACCATTTAATTTAGAAGCAAAATTCAAAATGGAGCAAATATTTTTCAAATAAACACTTCCTTAAAAACTCGAAATTACATAAAATATTCAATAGAAATTAGTCATAGCTGTACAAGTAATCTTTGAAAATTACATAAAAAAACAAAACAAAACACCAGAGACTTAAAAATAACGAACAAACATATCTAAACTTATTTATAAATGGAACTTTGTATGTCCATTACCCATAGACTCCGAAACAGCTGAACCGATTTTCTTAAATTTACACAGTTGTACTGTAAGCGTCTGCAAATATTCTTAGCTAGATTTTGTGTCGAAGTCCCCCCTGATAAATATCGATAATCGAAAAAAATCGGGTTATAGAAGGAGTGGTCCAATTTTAATCAAATTTGATACACTCATAGACAAAGACATAAATGATATTCAGAAGTTTCAAGTTCTTACAATAGTGCAGAAAATCTGTTTATATATATATATATATATATATATATACAACAGGCAAGATGTTTGTGTGTCTATTTATCTATCTGTATTTTATTTATTTTTTATTTTATTTACTTATTTATTTTTCAGCTCTTATTTTACTTTTTGCTTTGGGTTTGACTCTAAGTAGGGTTAATTGTAGTTCTTAGTCTCAGCCATGATACCATTTACTCAGAGGACTTATTTAGCTTTCAAAATTCAGTTTACAACGAAAAAAAAAACTTATTTGATATCGATAGCAGGAAATCAAAAACTTATTTATTCTGGCCAGCTTGTCTGCTCTTGCCCCCAACTCTCCGGGGATCTCATCCCTCGACTGAGTTAGTATGAGGAGTATCCCTATGGCCTCTATCGCCGTATCTTTGCTGGCAAACTCCTTTGTAGTCCTCTCTTCTACCTCTTTCTAGGGTATCAGCTGACCCCCCCCCTCCTGTAGGAGCTGCCCTATATACTCGGAGGCCTTCCTAATTGTGGCATTCCATGTCATGTATACGGTCTCACAGTCCGAAAGTCCCAAAACAACTTGGAACTTGTGGACTGAGAACAGACAATCCTTTAATTCTTTGGGGGCCCCATCCAAATGTAAGTACCTGGGGTCCACCCAATATCTCTCTCAGATTGGTGGCGTGTTGCTGGTCTCTCACTCTCTTCTACCTCAACCTCATCTGATCACACTGACTTATGGTCTGCCATGCTACCAACCGATTATCTAGAAAAATTCGATAAACAACTATTCATCTTGGAAAGCGCATCCACAGTATCAAGAATCGAAGGGAATAACTGAAAGGCATCTTACCTGATAATGCCAACTTCTAGTCGCTTTTTTCGTCGACTTATGTCTTGAAGGAGCAAGGTATATAGAAGATAACTATATAGCAACTTTGACAACATTATTTTTATATATATATATATATATGTTATAGTATAACTTGGATATGAGACCCGGATATGAGATTTTCTCTGGTCCCAAATTAAAGCCTGTGGTAATGTACAGTGTAACCCTGATATAAGAGTTGTCGGGACCGGATAAAAATTCTCTTATATCTGTGTTTGGTCTATTTTGTATATATTACCGCAGGCTCTAATTTGGGACCAGAGAAAATTAGAGCCTGCGGTAATGTATATAAAATAGACAAAACCAGGATATAATAACTTTTATCTGGTCCTGACAACTGTTATATCAGGGTTACACTGTATGTGTAATATATATAATGTGAGTTTGTAACCCTGGGTTTCACGCTCTTGCGATCGTCAGACAAACATGTTTGTCTGCTGATCGAAAGAGTGAAACCCGGTGTTACAAACTACCACCTTTCTATTTGAATGTCTGCTCAATCACTGATATTGATTGCTTTTAAATAAGTACCGCGCATATATAATATGTAAATATATATATATATATATATATATATATATAAATTTTGAGGCAGCAAATAATTTTCTAAACATATACTTTTAAATATAAGAGACAACGAATGTCTATTATGTTTAATCATGGGCTAATGTTTAGAACGGTTCATGTTTAAACATACTGTAAGACATTCATTGTCTCTTGTATTTATCAGTATATGTTTATATATATATATATATATATATATATATATATATATATAGCCGGACTTACTACAAAACCAATGCATTAACCAAAAATCCAGAGTCATGTCCATGAATAGCCTCGTCATTGTGTGCTTCATATTTATGCAATGCATAGTGCTAAACTCGTCTCAGATATATCTAAACTGTCAGCTATATTAAACTGCTTCCTAAGATCAATGGTTAAAATGGCTTTAATGGTTAAAATGGCTTTGAATGAGTAAAACCTGAAGATCTTGGCACTGATCTTTGAATATAGTGTTCTTGTGTTACAGAATAACTACCAACAGCTGTAACAATTAAAATGAATTGAACGTGTTACTTGAAAATAATGATATAATCAAGATGTTGACATTACACACACTTAAAAAAAAAAAAAAAAAAAAAAAAGTTAGGAAAGGAACCCCCCCCCCCCCCCCCCGTCAATACTGGAAAAAGCAATAAAGTGGACTTGAAGTATGTTTTCCAAAAGCGATTTTATCTGTTTTAACCAAAAGTTATACTGGCTGCTAGGTCAGTAAATGACAAATGTTTCCTTATAGGGAAACGGCTAATATTACCATTGCCATAAGTACTAGCCGTTAAACCTGACGTTAAGTGATGAATAGCTGTAAATATGATTTCCCTTTCTATTTGCAAAAAGTATTGCACTTAGCGGACGTTATTTTGTAATCTATAAATATTATCTCTTTTATTTAGGATAAAGGGGACGAGCTTCATGTTTCCTTTGAACTAGACATTTGCAAAGGCTGGTATTACCTTTTAGTAAGTATTCAGTGTTTTTGTTTTTGTTTAATATTCCCGTTTTTGTCTGACTTTTTAATTTTTTTTTTTTTCCTGCTTTCATTTCAGACTTTAAGACAAGAATATTTTATTAATACTGATTTTAGTCATTCAAAAAGCATGGGAATGCCAAGCAACACCACAGTCAAGTGTCTATATCTTTCTGCTCTCACTACACATGAACTGCCTATTAACAGCATGTTTCTGCTTTTAACACATTGATTGGTACTTTTTATTTTCTTTGCCATGCCACATAAGGTATTTTAATTGTCCTGTTAAGAAATGTGCCTCTTGGTCAAAAGATGGCTTGGATTTCGAACCACCATGGAAATGCCAAGTGACACCACAATCTTCTTGGTTCTCTTCTTCCTGTTCAGAAGTTCTAACCAACAGGAATCAATTCTTCCGGATATACCAGAGCTAAAGATGCCTCTTTGTCATTAGTCATGAGTGCCAGCCTCTCCTCAAAGAGGCTGTTACTATCCGCTGATAAAATAAGACAGTGTACATCTCACAAGATTGGTTCTAGAAATGTCTGCAAAGTGTGTGCGGAACAAATTAGATCCTTAGTTCATCTGCTCTTCTATCCATTTGACGTGTTGACTTCCTACTGCATATAAAGAAGTGCTTTGCTTGTAAATTCTCTTCCAGATTTTTACTTTTAGATCACTTCATATTAATGCAAAGATCTCTCATGGCTTTATCCTTGGAACTATGCAGCTCCTGATCTTCTCGATGTCATCTAGGTATTTATACAGATAACGCAAATATTTAAATCGTCAATATAGTCCGACGAAGCAAAGCAGGCCACTACACTCTAAAAGAACTTCCAATCAGTGGCTAACTGAAGCAAGAAATGGCTTGCAAATTTTAATATCTCTAAGACGAAACTTCTTTCAGTTCCTTGCAAAACAGACGAAGCTTCTTTCAGTTCGGCTAATGCTAAACTCCAGAGAAGTAACTGTTGTAATTAAGAGACACCTCAAAAGAAGTGAGGCGAGAAAAAATGACCTACCTTAGAAATGTCCACATGTGTGCGCGTCGTGTTGGTTGCAGGTGGAAAACCAACATGGCGCCACACAGCTGTTTTATGTTGGCTAGTTCTCGCAAAGTAAGTCTTGTTTCTCATATGCAGATTACATGGCCCTAAGCTGTATAAAGTGAGAGGAGAGCATTTTTGAAATGCTGGACTGTCTTGAGTTGGCCGAAATGGGGAACAGTGAGAAAGTGATTATTTAGACCAGCTTCAGAAGGGCATAGTACAAACAGTAACACTTTCCTTAAGTGGACTTACGTTTTCCACTAACATAAAATGGATTGACTATATTGAGTCAGCTGCTAGATGTAGTGATAGGAAATTTGCTTCACTGTGTCGTGCCAGACAATGTGAATGTGTGTTATGGCATAATGGATAGCGGCTCGGGGATAGTGTATTAGAGAGCCGAGTTTCAATTCCAGTTGAATTCGTTGCATTCACTTACATAAAAATACTTTTGAGAAAGCTAATTAATCCGTTACTTCTCCCTCCCGCAATGGGTTGAATAGCAGGACAGATTGGGTTTTATAGCCTTGGTTGGCAACCAGTCTACTGCAGGAACATCTTAGGGTGCTCTTCACATTCTTTAGTCACATTCTCTCCAATGTGACGTGGCTTTCCTCTACCTTTTTTCTATAAATATTTTCATGGCAATTGTTCTGATGAACTTTCTCTTAATGGCCTCGACTGCGTGAATTTAGATATGCTACTGGATTGGCGGATGTGCGTCGTGGTGCAGTGGATATCGGCTCGGAACGAGAAATCGGGAAGCGGAGTTAGTTCCAGTCGTATTCCTTGCATTCACTTACACGCAAATACCCTTGGGAAAGGTATTAATCAGTCTCTTCCATCCAGTTATGGATTAACTAATAGAACAGATTGGGTTCTATAGCCTTGGTCGGCAACCAGTCTACCGCAGAAAGCAATGGCAACCTACTGCGGGATAATCTTTTGCCTAGTCAGTCATGTCTATTTCGAGACATAATCGCCCAAGAGTGTATCACGTATGGCACTTGACTGAATATAATAGTTGGAATCATGATTAAGGCTTATATTGGTCATAAAGTGGGGGATCTATTTATTACTTCATGACAATAAGAAACCGATCCCCCACTAATTACTACACAATAATATAATAGATTTCTTTTCCCTTTACCTATGAGTCAAATAACAGGACAGATTGGGTTCTGTAGCCTTGGTCGGCAACCAGTCTACCACAGAAAGCAATGGCAACCGACTGCGGGATAATCTTCTGCCTAGTCAGTCATGTCTATTTCGAGACATGATCGCCCAAGCATGTATCACGCATGGCACTTAACTGACTGACTGGATTGGCAAATAGGCTTCACCTTTTTATGTTGAACTCGCAAGATGCAACTGTCTCTTCTATTCTAACAGTTAATTTTCTTGCTTGTGGTGGTGCCTTCTGAATCCTTACTTCCTTGTCTCCTACAATATTCAAAATTTTAAATATAACCTCAATCGCCCTCTTCTGACACTTTGAATCCGGTTCCTTTATTCTCTTCGCTTCTCCTCACTAAAGTCTTTTTCTTCTTTCACTGCATGCGTCTTAGCAACTTTATCGCTTTGGTCAGAATGAAATTATTTAAAAATGTATTTTTGTATTTTTTTTTAAATTTTTTTTATTCCATTTTTTTTTCTGCTGTTCTTTTTGTATTTGGGCTGCTTTTTCTAGTTTTTTTTCTCTTTTTAGTGATTTTTATTTCTTTATCTTTTTTTCGATTTAAGCTTTTGTAAATATGACTGAGTTTTACTAATTGTATTTTACTATTTGTAGGCCAGTGTTTATGAGCGTTACTTCAATGATCCTCAGAAATGCGCCTGTAAAGACTCTAAATATACATGTCAAAGATGCTTACATCAATCATCAAAACCATTATACCTGTCACCAGCTTCATGTAAGACTATTTTCTCTTTTATATCTCTTTACATTTTACTGTCACTGTGTGTGTCACGGTCTGTGTGTGTGTGTGTCACGGTCTGTCTGTGTGTGTGTCACGGTCTGTCTGTCTGTGTGTGTGTGTGTGTCACGGTCTGTGTGTGTGTGTGTGTGTGTCACGGTCTGTGTGTGTGTGTGTGTGTCACGGTCTGTGTGTGTGTGTGTGTGTCACGGTCTGTGTGTGTGTCTCTGTGTGTGTGTGTGTCACGGTCTGTCTGTGTGTGTGTGTGTGTGTGTCACGGTCTGTCTGTGTGTGTGTGTGTCACGGTCTGTCTGTCTGTCTGTGTGTGTGTCACGGTCTGTCTGTGTGTGTGTGTGTGTCACGGTCTGTCTGTGTGTGTGTGTGTGTCACGGTCTGTCTGTGTGTGTGTGTGTCACGGTCTGTCTGTCTGTGTGTGTGTGTCACGGTCTGTCTGTCTGTGTGTGTGTGTGTCACGGTCTGTGTGTGTGTGTGTCACGGTCTGTCTGTCTGTGTCTGTCTGTGTGTGTGTCACGGTCTGTCTGTCTGTGTCTGTCTGTGTGTGTGTCACTGTCTGTGTGTGTGTGTGTCACGGTCTGTCTGTCTGTGTGTGTGTGTGTCACGGTCTGTCTGTGTGTGTGTGTGTCACGGTCTGTCTGTGTGTGTGTGTGTCACGGTCTGTCTGTGTGTGTGTGTGTCACGGTCTGTCTGTGTGTGTGTGTGTCACGGTCTGTGTGTGTGTGTCACGGTCTGTCTGTGTGTGTGTGTGTGACGGTGTCTCTCTCTCTCTCTCTCTCTCTCTCTGTGACGGTGTCTCTCTCTCTGTGACGGTGTCTCTCTCTCTCTCTCTGTGACGGTGTCTCTCTCTCTCTCTCTGTGACGGTGTCTCTCTCTCTCTCTGTGACGGTGTCTCTCTCTCTCTGTGACGGTGTCTCTCTCTCTCTCTCTGTGACGGTGTCTCTCTCTCTCTCTCTGTGACGGTGTCTCTCTCTCTCTCTCTGTGACGGTGTCTCTCTCTCTCTCTCTGTGACGGTGTCTCTCTCTCTGTGACGGTGTCTCTCTCTCTCTCTCTGTGACGGTGTCTCTCTCTCTCTGTGACGGTGTCTCTCTCTCTCTCTCTGTGACGGTGTCTCTCTCTCTCTCTCTCTCTCTCTCTGTGACGGTGTCTCTCTCTCTCTCTCTGTGACGGTGTCTCTCTCTCTCTCTCTCTCTCTCTCTGTGACGGTGCTCTCTCTCTCTCTCTCTCTCTCTCTGTGACGGTGTCTCTCTCCTCGTCTTTGTTGATATAGATATTATAGACACGACATTTCAACTAAGTACTCTCTCTTCATCATCAGCTGTCCATTGACAGATGACTTTTGTGATATACCCTATGAAATCAATTGTTCCATCTTGTCGGATTTGGTGCGTCACATCCAAGGATTGATCTCATGACAACTAGATGATAGTAACGTGTGTATAACCAACTGCTATATCCACTATGCAACAGAAGGACATTAGTGGTGTGTTTTTGGAGCTTTTATATTTTTATTCAGTGTTAGATGGTTTCACGGGATATATCACAATCAGCAGTAATCTATATCAGCCCATTAATTGCTCCTGATGATGACCAGAGGGTACATTGGTTGAAACATAGTCTATAATAACATAACACCCAAGATGAGAACGATAGTTCAGTTATTTTTTTTTTCTTTATAAATCTCACCCCATGCAAGGCAGTATTGCCACTGTCGTGCAGGGGATTACATAATAGTGAAGAAAAAGAACAGGTCACAGTAGGTATTGAAGAATGGGTAAGAGAAGAAAAAGAACACTGGTGCGAAGAGAGCTGCGTGAGAGTCAAGGGAGAAGAACAAGGTACAAAGTGCTGGCAGATGGATGGGAGTCAAGGAGATAAGAGATGGCTGTTGACGTTGAATTTAAGCTTGTAGAGATTGTAGTTGTTAGGGAAGCGAGTGGACAGAAGAGTTCTACAGGCGGGAAGTGCAAAGAAAGAAGCTGGGGGAATTGAAGTTGCAGTTACACTTGATTGTTTTTATTTTTTTTTTATTTATTATTTTAAAAATTTTTTAAAAATTTTTTTAAATTTTATTTTTTTATTTTTAAAATTTAAAAATTTTTTCTTTTTTCTTTTTCACTGTAAAAAAGTGGGGGGGGGGGCTTGTTGGAGTAAATTCATGCAGAGGGGACACCACAGAGCTAAGTTCTTGGAGCAGAATCTGTGAAAGTATTTGTAGAAGACACAGTGTTGTATCTCCTTTTGAGATATATATATATATATATATATATATATATATTTTTTTTTTTTTTTTTTTTTTTTTTCTCTTATCGAGAACCCCAAGATGAATAGCAGAGGCACCCATTTTTTTTGTGGGGGGGGTTGCTTGTTTACTTGTTTTCTTTTGGTGGGGGTGCTCGCTTGTTTACTTGTTTTCTTTTGGTGGGGGTGCTCGCTTACTTTTTTTTTTTTTTTTTTTTTTTGTGTGTGTGTGCGCTTCATTTTCACAAATATTTGACTTGATTTTTCAGCAAATTGTTCTCTTCCAAGAAAGCAGCCTTCTAACAAAGAAAAGCCAAACAAACTAATCATCCCTCTTGGAATTGTCATTGGAATATTACTCCTAATTGCCCTGGTTCTTTCCATTACACATTGGATATTAAGTAAGTGCAAAAGAAAATTACTAATTATATTTATTGAATAATAAACCCATGTGTGAATATACGCTCTTCATTATTACTATTATTTTAATACTAGTTTTATTTCAGCTTAAAATTCTTGATTTATATCTTAACACTCTGGCTCAATTCAATCTTCATTATTACAATTATTTTATTACTAGTTTTACACCATCTTATTATTGTTGCTTTATCATCCCAAAACTCTAATCTAATACATTTTTTCCGTATTACTATTATTTCCATTTTTATTCAATCTTATTGATTTTTTTATTCCAACACTCTGGCTCTATACACTCTTCATTATTACTATTATTTTATTATTAGGACCTTGAATAAGTTCTTGCTGGTTTTTCATAAATTAGTAAAGAACATGTCACTAAAAGTATTGTCCATCGCTAGCCATTAATTTTTCCATCTTTCTGGCTGCATTTGAATTCCACATTGGGGGGGGAAAAAAAAACATAATTTGAGGTTAACCACAATTTTCTTAATCTCTCTCTCTCTAATATATATATATATATAAACTCTTCAAGAATGAGTTTTGCTCAGTCAAACCATGCGTTGTGGATATCGGTTCGGAACGGGGAGCCGAGTTCGAATTCCAGCTGAATCCATTGTATTCACTTACGCGCAAATACCCTTGGGAAAGGTATTAATCCGTCCCTTCCGTACAGATTGGGTTCTATAGCTTTGGTCGGCAACCAGTCTACCGCAGAAAGCAATGGCAACCTACTGCAGGATAAACTTCTGCCCAGTCAGTCATGTCTCTTTCGAGACATGATCGCCCAAGCGTGTATCACGTATGGCACTGACTGACATCAGATAGGGTGGAACTTCAAGTAGGCTTTCGCCTGTTGTGCCACATGCGGCCCTGCGTTATGTTGCAAAATCACTTTATTTCGTTGCTCATATAGCGGTCGTTTTTCTTCAGTGCTCGGCTCAAATGCATCACTTGTAGTCGACAGTGATGTCCCTTGATGGTTTCGGTCAGTTTGAACAGCTCATAATAAACTACATCTAACTGATCCCACCAAAAACAGATCGGAAGCTTTGAACCATAGTCAACTTTGCCGCCAATGATTATGTAAGTTCAACTTGCGCCTAACGTAAGTCTTCATGAAGTAATGCCTCCAATTCTTCGTCTCCAAACTTTTTCAGTGCGACAGAGCATTCTTTATCTTCAAAAACACTCCACCCACGTCTATTGAACAGGTGTAGAGGCTCATCCCTTGTTCCCTGTTTAAGGTGTGGTTTCTGGCTTTCTCTTTTCCAATGTTTTCACTTTTTTTTTTTTCAATTGGAGTAGATAGACTAAACTATCGCCCGGTTCACACTCCACCCACGTCTATTGAACAGTTGTAGAGGCTCGTCTCTTGTTCCTTGTTTAGGATGTGGTTTTCGGCTTTCTCTCTTCTAATCTTTTCACTCTTACGTAGCCCCTTTCACATCAGTAGCGTTACCGCCTTGCTCGGGGTGATATGATTAAAAAAAATATTTTGAAGCGTCTAAACCAATCTCTGCATGTTGTTTCCGACAGTATGGTCGCCATAAGTCTTAAGAATTCTGTGGTGTGGCGAAATGAAATACTGAATTTCAAGCTTGTTTATCGTACTTCCTTATTGGTGAGACGTCTGGTGACTGAGGTGGCCAACATATAACTTTTAACACACCAGCAGTTTCTTTTAATTTTTAAATAATTTTGGCACCATTTTAAAAGTATGTTTTTGGTCGTCCTTTTTGCTGGAGGATGAAATTTTTATCCATCATACACAAGCCAGATGGAATTGCATATCTCTTTCTTCATAGTCCCCTTTATTTCAACCAAGTCATCTAAACCCGTGCCCGCCAAACAGCCCCAAACCATGCAGGATCAACCACGATGTCTTACTGATGCCTATGCACTCGTCTTTCACTCACTACCTAACCCTCATCCGCATGTACACCCTTATTTTACTCCCAAACAGTTCACTTACTCATCACTTTTAACCACTGTTCTGGTGTCCAGTTTTAGTGCTCTCTTCCCCATGCTAGTCTCTTATTAGCTAGCTGAAACAAAAGCTCATGGCTGCCGCTTCTCCAAAGAGACCCACCTCTTCATTTCACTGCATTTACAGAGACTGGATCAACTCTGTTGGTATTCACTTCTGCTTGTATTTGAGGGGCAGTTCTATTCTGCGGTCATCTCTTACTGATACATTTCTTTTTAAGTGACTGTTCGTGTGTGTTCTGTGTAACTGGCTGGCTGTGTGTGTGTGTGTGTGTGTGTGTGTAACTGTGTCTTTGTCGATTTATCAGGGAGCTAACTTCTTGATGTTTTGGGCGTTTGCATTGACCGAAGCCTTGTGAGTGAAATTAGGTATAAAAACTACTTGCAAGCTATCATCATGACAAGTGCGTTCTATGGGTGTTGAACAAAGTCAAATGGGGGATATTTCCAATAATTGCCATACGTGGTACATGCTTGGACGATCATGTTTAGAAAGAAACATGGCTGACTGGACAGAAGATTTTGCCGCAGTAGTTTGTCATTACTTTCTGCGGTAGACTGTTGCCAACCAAAGCTATAGAAGCTAATTTGTCCTGCTATTTAACCCATAGCTGATGGGTGAAGCAATGTATTTTGCGCGTAAGTGAAGGCAGCGAATTCAAGTGAAATTAAAACTCGACTACCCAATGTCATGTCCTGAGCCGACATCCACTGCACCAGAACGCATATCCGGTTGTTTTATGTATTTAATGGTTAAAATAATGTTTCGAATATGTTTGTCACTGACAGCTGTGCATCAGATGGTTAATAGTTTGAAATGTTTTTATTCTCATTGACAGGTGCTCATATGATGATCAAAAAACGAGGTATTGTCCTGCTTCTTGATGACCATGAACATCACACAAATGCTGTAATTAAACTTGTCAACTACCTGAATGGATGCCACCTTAAAATGGATTTGGCGTCAACGTTTCTGAAAAACCACGAAATGCCAGATCAGCTGCTCATGATTGGCGAAGCCCTGAAGTCGGATTTTGTTCTCTTGGTACTTTCAACTGCTTTAGAAAAGAGAATGGAAGCCTGGAACAAGCAGCAGGATTATGTAGAGTTTTTCAAGGAAGAAAATTCCAGTATTGTTACGAAACAACTTTTAAATGTATTTATCAAGAGCAATAAAATATATGTGTGCAAATTTGACCACAGGCACGAATTTGGACACTGGCCCAAACCTTGCTACTCCCTGCCAAGTGGCCTAACTAAAATGACTGCAGACTTGAACGGACAGAGTTTTAGCCAACGCCTGATTCTTTTCAATTGCTTCAAGTTAAATACTCTTTGGAGTGAATTGCAGACAGCAATTAAGAAAACTGTCATGTTTGAACAGTCGCACGTCAACTGGTTCCAGGAAAAGTATGTGTGTCCTAAGTATGTAGCAGTTTCAAATTTCGTCGCTGATGAGACAAGTCGAATAGAAAACATTGGGACATAAGTATCCCATAGTGAAAGATTTTCACTAGCCTTCCATACAAATCCATCACTACTCCAAACATTTCCAATAAACCAACCACGAAAAATGTATAAAATCATGATCTTAACATCAAAAAGTTTGTAAAATCAATGCTTTTCCAAAGTGTCTGTGATATTCTTTTTAGCCAGCCAATTTTCATTGAGATTTCAGAAAAGCATTTGACATGTATGTGTATATAATAGAATATTGAACGGGTAGTAAAAGTCTTTAATCTAACTTGCTTTACTTTTTCTCAGAGATTTGTTTGTAAGATACGGTTTTAAATACTTTTTTAAAAGAACACAGGAAATAGGAATATAGAGGCTTGATTTCATTGGTCAGATAAGTGTCTCGCAAAGCAATAGATGATCATTATTAAATTAAACACAACAGATGAATTTGGGAACTTTGTTGAGAGCATACATATTTCGTGAACCCACATATGTCCAGCAGGGGAAGCTTTCAGCTGATGGCTTTTAAAATATACTTAATTCCACATTTTCCACTTGCCTTTTTTTCCCCCTTTCTTTTTATTTATTCATACTGCTGTACAACCAGTTCAAGTCCCAAGAGCCGTTTAAGATAGAGGGTTTCTTGCATTGGCATAAGGGGAAGAGTGTATGAGAATATGTAACATAGACTTGGAGAGATTAAGTTCATAGAGATTTCGAAAAAAATCATCTCTGGAAACAGTTCTTGGAAAGAAGCTGAGAGGGACTTCCTCCTTACTAATGAAAGACTTAGGAAATGTCAAAGGAATTAATTAGGCTTAATTTGATTAGTCCTCAAAACCACTAGACTCCAATCTGGTTTTTCAATCTACGATTTCTTTTTCTCATGACAACTCTCTCACCGCGATCGGTTTTAAGCGAATATCTTCAATATCCGTGTATACGTCACAACCCTTCCTCATATGACTGACTCTAGAAGTGTGCCCTAAAGGATATGAGTTATGGCGTAATGGATATTAACTCGGTATGAGAAATCGAAGGGCCTAGTTCGCATTCTTTCTGGGAAAGGTATTAATCCATCTCTTCTCCCTCCAGTTATGGGTTGAGCAGCAAGACAGATTGAATTCTATAGGCTTGGTAGGCACCCAGTCTACCTCAGAAAGTCATGGCAACCTACTGTGGGGGGAAATTATTCTATTTCTTCAGTCATGTCTGTCTCGAGACTTGATTGCAAAAGCGTGTATTACGTATAATTAACTGACTTGACTGTGTCCTAAATGTTTTGTATCTGAGGCATGTTGTGCTTTTATCACCAAGAGTAGAGTTGATGAAACATGACCTTCAAAGTGGCTACCCACTTGACCAAAAGGGGATCACATGAGATATTTTTTTTTTTTTTGTCAGGATCCATCTTGCACATTTGATAAACTTACGTTTCGTCTGTGCATCAAACACTGTTGCAATATTTGGTCTAGTTCTCCTGCTGTGACATCTAGAGATTCTTGAAAAAATCCAAAGAAGGATCTATAATGTAATTAATCCAGACCATGCATAGATATTTCCATGGCAACTGCTCGGACAAGCTTTTTTCCCTTGGTGCCCAGGATACCTGAATTTAAGCGTGCTGCTAAGTTGACATCTGAGTCTCAGCCTTTTACTCTTGAAATTAGTAGTATAGTCCGGCGTTGCTTGGGTGTAATGAAAGCTTTAAAACTAATCTATGGTCCTGGAGTTCACTCTTTGGACGTTGGTACGAAAGACTAAAAAACAATAGTTGTTTCCAGTTAAAACGAAACCGTAGATTGAAAGAAAAATGAATGGATGGAAGTCAAATTTCGACTTCCGGTATCGATGTCAAAAAAGTTTTTTGTCGCAAACTGAATTTTGAAGGCTAAATAAGTCCTAAGAACTACTGTTATACCTACTTAGAGCAAAACCGAAGCAAAAAACAAACTAAAATGTCTGAAAACCTGATTTTGATCAGACCCGATAGGATATCGGGGTATCTATTTCCAATATCGGAGTCAAGTCATCTAAAGATGGACTAACCTAAGTAAGTCCATGAAAACTTTTACACATCGGGAGTAAAATTGGAGAAAATGAACCATATTGATGGCTGAATATCGGTTTTTGATCAGATTTGATAGAATATCAGGGGGTATCGATTTCCGATATCGGAGAAAAGGAGTCGTCCGAGATCTACTAATGACTGAGATTAAAAACTATAATTTTACTAAGTTAGAGCAAATTCTACAGCAAGAACCACGATAAAAGGGCTGAAATCCTGATCTTGATCAGACCTGATCGGATATCGGGATATCAAGTTCCGATATCGGGGGGGGGGTATCTGGGGAAAAAATAAGTAGCCGATGACTTGACCGGAAGCCTAAAGAATATTTGAGTGAAGTTTGGCTGGCTGTAATTATTTAATGGCAGTTGCAACAGAAACAACGATTACATGTAAATTAAAAGAAAACTCCGTCGCTTCCTTCCAGTTATGGGTTAAATAGCAGGACAGATCGGGTTCTATAGCCTTGGTCGGCAACCAGTCTACCGCAGAAAGCAATAGCAACCTACTGCGGGATAATCTTCTGCCCAGTCAGTCATGTCTCTTTCGAGACATGATCGCCCAAGCGTGTATCACGTATGGCACTTAACTGACTGACTGTTATGCAATCAACAAAGTGGGGGGGGGGAATATAACTTTCGAAGGTGTTGGTTTCAATTCCAATGGGAATAGTATTTAGCTGCCTCCCCACTTGAGACAAAATGTGGCACAAGGCTTTTTTTTTTTTTTTTTTTTTTTTTAAATGTGGGTAATGCAGGCCATACAGTCCCGTCAAAAAATTTGTCTAATATTCCCCAGACGGGACTCTACCTTTTGGTGGAATCTCGACTGGGTAATTACTCTCCTCCGAAGGCCGAATACTCTGAAAACCGGAATCCAATTTTAAAGGGAATGACTACCAAATGTTTTCCCTCCTTAATTTAAAGACGGAAACGCATAAATGCATGCTGGGATTTCTTCTTATCCTATAAGATAGTGTCGGGAGCACCTCGAGGTGGTGCAATGGTTAGCAAGCTTTTCTCGCTAGAACTATTGCAATTCAGTAGTGAGTTCGATCCTCACTGGGCGCTCCATACTTTCGGCCTTGTGCCATATCTAAGCTGCGCTTAGTAAATTACTATAAGATAGTGTCGGGATTATCTCACTGACAAGTAGAGGGGGTAAGGAAAGACGATATCAAGGCTTCCAACGATAATTCTGACGTTGCTTACAAGCGAAGTCTTTCTTGTAACGGTAGTGAAAGTCAAAATGACTGGTAACAACACTCAGCACTCTCCTGTCCGTAACTCAGGAGCTTTACTAAAGATTTGCAAAAAAACAAAAAAAAAAAATGTACGACAGAATGTAGCACCTTTTAATCTCTCTTGGTCTCGTTCAACGTGATTCGACGAGGCCAGGGCGTCTTTAAGAATCGTCAATCCCATGGCCCTGGTTTGGTCGGGAGAAAAATTACTATTTTAGACGACGACGCCAGAGCACTTACTTCCCCTCCCAGACTTACCCTTTGTTCTTTCTTTTCGTTTTCGCAGTAGGCCACTTGTCTGGAAGGGCCACCCCGACGTGGTGTAATGGCTAGCAAACTTGTCTTGCTAGCACCTATTACAACTGAATAGCGAGTTCGATCCTCATTGGGTACCCCCATACTTTCGGCTTTGTGCCACATCTAAGCGGCAAGTCAAAATGCTACGTTCGCTTATCCGAATTGGATATTGCGTGTCAACCCCGATTCTTAGTTTTTGAAATTTTTCTTATATTACTTTTGCTTTGCCTTTATTATCAATTTGGTGGATGTGATTCTATATTTGGGGGTTAGTTTTGAACAAAGCAATTAGTCTTTCTAATGTAGTTGGGGAAACTGTTGTTGACTAGTTAATGTTTTGGCGGACCTGAAGCAGACTCCCACCACGTTTAATTTCGTCGTTTTTCATTTCATTTTACTTTCAGTACAGTCCTATTGATTGGTACTTAAACTTTCAGATTATCAAAAAAAAAAAAAATTTGAAAAATTACAATATTTAAACTATTTTGAGGGCGCTCCATTTTCCATCCACTCGCATTGGGGCCGCTTTATTTTTTATTTTATTTATTTATTTATTTTTTTTTTTTGTTTCAGCCCACTTCTATTCATTGTTACTTAAACTTTCCGATTTAAAAAAAAAAAAATTTACAATATTTAAATAAACTTGTGGGGGGGGGGGTCAGTTTCTCATCGATTAAAGTAAATCGATCTTCCATTTTTCAATAAGGTTGTATGAGAAACTGGGTCCCTCCTAAAAAAAAAAATTAAATATTGAAATCTTTTTGTCATTCGTAAAGTTTAAGGTGGAAAAGATAATATTGAACTGAAAGTCCAAAAAATTTGATAATGAACAAATTTACAGGTGGTGGTGGTAGTAGTAATGTCGTACCGGTGATTGCTTTCAAAATGAAGGCTCGGTTTACTATAACGTATGAGAAACTGATCCCCCGCCTAGAGAAAATGTTTAAATATTTAAATTTTTCAAAATTTTATTATTATTTAATTCATTTTTTTTTATCAATCATAAAGCTGAGAGAGAGACTGAACGTGGTGGTAGTCTGCTTCAGGTCCACCAATGGTTTTACTATTTTTTGTATTTTTTATAACCAATAATTTGTATCTAATCAGCTATTATAGCTGATATATTAGGATATTTACTGCAAGAAGGTTTCTGCCTAGTCAGTCACGAATTGAAAGATAGCCCAGGAATGTATCACGTACGGTACATGCCTACTAGTAAATGCATAGTTGTTGGATTTTATGACAAGGTCAAGGAATAGAACTTGTTGTTTATCAGTTCTTAAGGAAATTTTAAAACCGTTCTGTGTTTGTGTGTGTATGTGTTTTCTTTTTTTTTTTTTTTTTTTTTTTTTTCTTTTTTATTGCTGGATAAAATGAAAATATCATCGATATAATGGACTAAAATTTAGTGTTGGTTCCATTCTCGGTAAGAATATATATAAACAATTGTGGCACAGGACATTAACTCTCCTAATACTAGCTAATAAAGTTCATGACCCATTCATCCATTACAACTTACTCCTTTACCACAAGTCATCCATCGCAATTAATCCGTTATATACCACAATACGACACATTCACAGGGATCGCAAGCATTCATGATATACTGTCTCAGTAGGAATTGTTTCAAAATACAATACCTCCATCAATTTATAGGCAGAAATACACAAACGCATGCTGGGATTTATTCCTAGCCAATAACATAAACCGGTTCTCAGTTTCACCTGACTCAGTCCCGATCTGCCTTGTCTGAACACTACGATCTCTTATCCGAACTTACTTTTGTGTGTCAGCACCAATTCTTAGTTTGTGAACTTTGTCATATTACTGTTGCTTTGCCTTGAATATATTGTTTGCTTTCTTTATTTTATTTTATTTTATTTTTTTGTCCTATTTTTTTCTTCTTGTTATCGCAAACTTTGTCAGTTGTTTGTTTGGCCGTTCTGTTAATTTATTTACATTACACAATGGCAACTCACTCGACAGAAGGAAATATGCTGAAGCTAGTACCCAATTTCAACTATCTCGGTTTTTGGATTCAATGCTGTGAGCAAGGCGTGTACTGAACAGGAACGGGTATAGAAATCTAATTTCCAAAACTGTCTAAGAACAAACTATTTCAAGCCACAGTGGAAAGTGTGCTGAACGTTGGTGAGTGATAGGGTCAGCGAAATATGTAGAGGATGCTTAGACAGTTTACTAAAATTAGTCTTTTCAGCATTGGTGGGAGCGTGGAGGTAATGTGACATGTCAACATCTTGATTACGTTATTATTTTCTCTTCAAGTGACACGGGCTACCTACTCACACGTGTTGCTGATATTTGGTTTATACTACAATGCCAGTTCCCAAGACTAAAGACTTTTTTTTTTTTTTACTTGAAACCATTTTTACTCATCAATCTGAGAAAAGTTGCAGTTTAGGTATTTCTGACAAAGTTTCAATCTGACGCGTCCATCTAAGATGGCTCAAAATTTTAGGTTTACATTTTATGAAACCCCTTCACAAGGACACATTTCACTAGATTTCTGTAAATATCAAATGGTAATACATTATTCGGACTGTAGACCTCTTTATTGCTCTCTTTACGACATTTCTTCAGCCTTCAAGTTCTAAAAATTTTGAATCGAACCCTTTATTTCAATCACTGACTTATCATTCTCATTCCATATGCGATGCCTCTTCCGGGTGCCTTTTAGTTATCTCCCTTTAATTCAACAATCTAAGTTGTGTGTTCAATACTGCTGTAGTCATGTATTGAACTCATAACTCTTTGGATCAAGTCACTCGAACTAACGAACCCCTATATCCACTGGGCCATGTGTCCTTGAGGATATCACCTATATCCACTGGACCATGGGAAAAAATGAATATCATAACAAAGCCTGCATTTATGATAAACATCACTCAATGAAACAGTTGATTCCCTACCAGAAGTCTTCACAAAATCCCCACGGGCTTTAAACGAGTAAATGGAGTAAGTTTTTATTTATTTGCATGTTAGTTCTTCAATTTGTTTGTGAAACTCTTGTATTAAATCCCGTCAAGAATGCTTCTAAATACTGAGAAAGTCCAATAAAACGTTTTCATGATAGCCTCAAAATTCCGATGGAACTGAGGTCAGATGAAATTCTTAGCCGTCTAATAAATCTAGTCCTTTGGTGGAGGGATCAAGCTTCTTTAACCAGGACGTGACTCCGGACGATGTACACACCACTCGTTTAACCAATAAGCCAGCCATCAAACTTAATAACAAATAAGGGTGAATAAAACATTTACTCGATGAAGCGAATGAATAAAGTGAATTATATGCCAAAACGAAAACACAGAAGTAAAAAAAAGAAAAACTTAAACTCGTCTATTACTAAGATATGGGTAAAATCGATCCTCCCTGGTTTACTACTACCGTAGACCTGTATTGAACTCACAACGCTTTGGATCAAGTCCCTGGAACTGACCAATGCCTATATCCATTGGGTCATGTGTCCTTGAGGACAAATAAATTAAATACTACCTCATCTCAGAAGTATAGCCAAACATAGGCGAGGGTAATACCTACATTAGCCGTTTCCTTGTAAGAAAACATTCAATGTGTATTGACCAGACAACGCTACCCTCGGTTGAAATTTATAAAATATTTCTCATAAAATCATTTTAAGAAAATTTTTTTTCTCTCGTACATTGACTATTATCGCTATTTCAAGTCTACCGCAGAGAAAATGGCAGCCTACCGCGGGCAGATCAGCCTTTTTCGTCATGGACCGAAAGAGACATGATCGCCCAAGCGTATATCCTGTATAGCACTTAACTGAGTACAGTTTTTGTGTTAATTTTGTTTCGTCATCATATTAATAATAATCTTACATGGAAATCCATACACAATCCCACCTCATAAAACACGATCAAGCATTGCTGTACTCAGATCCTGGTGCTCTGAGTGTACGTCATGGATCATTTTTGATGGCTCTATATCCGGGTGATTTATATACGCGACACCATCTCAACCAAAACTAGACTTATTCTTCCGAGTCAGAAGGTGAATAATCGATTTTCGCGTAGTAGGCTGGTTGCCAACCCAGTTTTTCTTGCTATTTATCCATAGCTAGGAAGTGAAGAAATGAATTCATGCCTTTCCACGACTGGAATTTGAACTCGTCTCTCTAATTCCAATCCTTTATCCATTACTCCGCTGTGCCCCCAATAATAATAATAAAAATAAAAAAAAATAATAATGGAAACCTCAGTTTAAGAGATATACAAAACATTGTCTTATTAAGTACAGCCCACACACTAAGGAGAACTTTGTCAATGTAACGTTAGTGATGATGGGGAAGATAGAAAAAACATGAAATGGAGCCATAACAACACGCCACGACCTGCCTTAGGTCTTCCCGCAGACTTGGTTGGTAGTTCGACCATAGCAGAAATCGAAACATGATAAAAAATGACGACATTATAATAATAATAATAATAATGATGATGATGTTCCGGACAGAAACTTGATACTGCTGTGGGTTAAACATTTCAGGGTCACAGATACGCCTCAAAGAAAGCTACCTGGAAGAAGACCTCGAAGCGCTCGAACTATTCGGGTGATTTAAAACTTTAAAAATTGTTCGTCATCAACTGTTGCAAATAGAGGCCACAATTTAGAGAATGTCATTTTGAAAATAAAATTAATTTTGTTTAGACAACACTGAGATCATTTTTAATAGCAGTTAGGCTGCTGTTTCTTGTCAACCTTTAAAAGTGTTATGTATTTCTTCCGTACCCTGTACGCTTGGTGTACATTCCTGGTGTAGTACCCTTTAATATCAGTAGCATCCCACAAACATCAGTAGAAACACTTATAGAAGCAACCCTAAATAAACATTGTATCAGCAGCATCTCTGACAGATATAAAAATACGTAAACTCTAAATTAACTCTCTCGTCTGGGTTTTCCTCTTTTGAACTGTGTGACATGAACTTTCCACGCTGAAGTTAAAGGGCAATAAACGCTTCATACTAAAAGACACCAACACAGTAAGTCGCATTCGAATATCTCGTTGTATATGCATTTTATTCTAATGAAAGAAACTTGTTTCAAACTTTATTTTTGTTAATTTTGTTTAATAAATCTTATCTTACACTGCAAATCAATTGATCTGTTATTTTTGTATGTGTTCTTTTTTTACCAGCATTATTTCACTCGTAAAAAAACAAAAAAACTAAGCAATTGAATTATTAAAGTAGCCAATCATTAACCCTCTAGGGCCATTCGTATCATATTTGATACAGTATTTCCCTATAAGGAAACATTTGGTATTCATTGACTGAGCAGTTAGTACAGCTTTCATTTGAAATTTATAAAATATTTCTCTTAAAAAATTTTTCAGGAAAATATTTCTTTCAAGGCTTGTTTTCATACTGTATCAAATATGATACGAATGGCCCTAGAGGGTTAAAACTGGACGTCTTGTTTTGATATCGTAGAACGATAACATCATATATCATTAGTTTTTCTTCGACTATGTTCATGACAAAATATAGTAACTATTGTTATGCTGACCTATTACTAGACAATAACACAAATAAAAAGTTCCTTTCACCTTTTTGTTTCCTGCTAGATTTGTTTCGGAATTCATATTTCCGATATAGTTTTGGTTTCATCAAAACTGTTTTGACATAGATAGTAAATTCAAAGAAGATTATAATGGCTATAAAAATATATATTAATTGGGCGGACCTGAAGGAGACTACTACCACCTTTTTAAATTTGTTGTTTTTCAGTCTTTTTTTTTACTTTTTCAGTGCAGTCTTATCGATTATTACATAAAGTTTCCGATTATAAAAAAAAAAAAAATTGGAAAAAATTCAATATTTAAACAATTTTAGAGGTGGCTCACTTTCTCATACAACGTTATAGTAAACCGATCCTCCATTTTGGAACCACTCGCGTTGGCGCTGCTGTTTTGGGCGAATTGTTGCTCTTGTTTTTGTCTTTCAAGTTTTCAATTCATACGATGGCATCTTCCTCAGAAACTCCAAGAATGGCTTTATTCAAAAATTTCGCAAAGGATTCAGTTGTTGAATATACGCAAGCAAAAAAAAGTTAATTGCACAGCATCTACTTACTGTAAGGTTGTATGAAAAACTGAGCCCCCCCCCCTACCCCTAAAATTGTTGAAATTTTTACAATTTTTTTTTTTTATCAATCAGAAAGTTTGGGGTTTAATCGATAAGATTGCACTGGAAAAAGTTAAAAAAAAAAAAAAAATGTCGTACCGGCGAGTGACTCCAAAATGGAGGGTCGATTTACTATAACGTTATATGAAAAATTGAGCCACTCCACCCCCCCCCCAAAAAAAACTGTTTAAATATTGAAATTTTCCCAAATTTATTTTTTTTTTTGTTTGTTAATCGGAAAGTTTAGAGTGTAATTGATAAGATTGCATTGAAAAAAGTAATATATAAAAAAACTTTTTTAAGCCAAATTAAGTTGTTGTCGTCGTCGTCGTCTACATTTTTTGAGTTTTTTACAGTATGTGGTCTCCGGCTTTCTCTTTTCTAATCTTCTCACTTCTTGTTCCCCCCCCCCCCCCCCCCAATTGGAGTAGAGAGATCCATCTATCGCCCGGTTCACACTCCACCCACGTCTATTGAACAGGTGAAGAGGCTCATCCCTTGTTCTCTGTTTAGGATGTGATTTCCGACTTTCTCTTTTCCAATCTTTTCCCTATTACATAGCCCCCTGCCCATCAGTGGCGTCACTACCTTGCTCGGGGTGATACGATTAAAAAAAAAAAAAGCTAACTGACACAATTCCCAACCAAAACTAAAACTTTTCGATAGCAGTAGAATGATGATAGAACGTCAGTTCTGGCTGGAAGTTGCACTATGACTCGGCCTGAAGTAAGACACCCTGATTCGAATCTAACTAAAAAGCACCATTGACATAACATTAATAATCATTATAAGATTATTTTGCTATTTACATGTGGAATAAATTTAGCCTTTTTAATTGATGTACAATATTTATTTCATTGAAACTTATTATTTTAGGGTTTGATTGCACCCCCACCCTCCGAAAAAAAATTCTGCAAAATTCAGTAAAAAAAAAAAAATAAGGAAACTTGGTCTTATTACTTGGAAGTTAAATTAATATTTTTCTTACTATTTTATCTAGGTACGTTTATAATCATAAAGTAAATTTATGCTAAAATAACTCAGCATAACAATAGTTATTTTATTTCCAAACAATACAATAAAAAAAATACTTTCACCTTTATTTTATCGCCTTTCAGATTTTTGTTTCAGAATTCATATTTCCAATATGGTTTTTGCCTCATTAAAACTGTTTTGGCGTGGCTAATTGATCCGATGGTTAAAATGCCTAAAGCATTTTGTACACTAGGTGGAGAGTGACAGATCCACCAAAATATATATTAACTGTAATAATGGCTTAGATATTTTTTTTTTTTATTTCACCCCATCCAAGGCAGTAAAGTCACTAAAGCGCAAGGGGGGGGGTTACTGAAGGTTATCAATATGAGAAAATATACTGAGAGAGACACACACACACACACACACAGAGACACAGAGAGAGAGAGAGAGACACACACACACACACACACACACAGAGAAAAAAAATAGAAAAAAAAATTGAGAAAACATAAAATAACGATTGATATTTACACTGGAATTTTTCTTCTCACTTCCCAACAATTGAGTTCGGACGTGTTTGGTGGTGGTGGTGTTCCCAATGTAAAGGGAAATTCGGTCATCTTCACTTGACGCCGACCATCCGTTTATGCCTTCGCCTCTTTGTCCCCCACGTGCGCCAATAAAGCTTGTCAATTCATTTTCTACTCAAGCATTCGGTTTCCTTAGTTTATTCAAGACCTCCTATATATTAACCATATAGCGACGGCCTCGGTTTATTGCGGTTCAACGACGTTCAACTTCTTTTATCGGCACGAAATCAAATACAAACCGTCAGACTTGACGATCACAACATAATCAAGACACCATGCCCTTCATTTCTCGGATAGAAGTTCTTTTGAAAAATAAAAACACATTCCTGTCCGCTTTCACAATACAGGAAAGTACTTGACAACATCCCGAAAATAATAAAAAAAAAAAATTCCAATTCTCTATATCACAAAATCAACCAACCAGTACTCAAAAGTTATTACTAATTTAGAAACAGCATATTAAAATGCAGGTCAATTTGTTTCGTTTCCCGAAGGCCTTTACCCCTTCAAATCTTTCAAAAACATCCCTATTTCCGTGCAAGTGTATATACTGAACTCAAATCGATAATTGTTTATTAAAGAAACCTACCTTTTCTTTTTTTTTTTCATTTTATCGAGCAGAAAAATATGGAACTTCTTGTCGCTGTTTATCTCACCCCGTAACCACGGTTCAAAAATGTTATTCACTGCTGACTGAATTCACGCGTAGTTTTACGTTTTTCCGTCCTTTTTGGAATCCCTCCGCGAAAATTAGTTCCCAAAACGAACAATTCGCGGAGTAATTGCTCAAATGGAGAAAATCGACCGAAAAAAGAAACCTACGCTTTCTTCATTCAGCGGTGAATCAGAGATGACAACGGTAGTAAGGGATGAGATATAGTTCGATGTATTTCTGGTCGATACCATGAAAGAAAGGTAGGTTTCTTCAATAAACAATTTATTGAGTTCAGTTCAGCATGTATATTTGCACGGAATTAAGGATGTTTTAGAAAGTTTTGACGGGGTAAAGGCCTTCGAGGAACAAAACAAAAATTTACCAAAATGCATGCAACATTGAATGTCTTTTTTACGTTTCTACTAATCTCCGGCCAGTTTTATATTAAAACGCTTGTTTTGGAAAACATTCCATAACTACAACATAAATTTAAAAATTCTAAAATAACTGTCAGAGTGCCTTCGCGCCTTTTAAAAATCACTGATACAGCGGAATACAGTTTTATCGCAATTACAATAGCATGTGCGTTGTGGTGCAGTGGATATCGGCTCGGAACGAGAAATAGGAGAGCCGAGTTCAAATTCCAGTTGAATTCATTGCATTCACTTACGCGCAAATACCCTTGGGAAAGGTATTAATCCGTCTCTTCCTTCCAGTTATGGGTTAAATAACAGGACAGATTGGATTCTATAGCCTTGGCTGGCAACCAGTCTACCACAGAAAGCAATGGCAACCTACTGCGGGATAATCTTCTGCCCAGTCAGTCATGTCTCTTCCGAGACATGATCGCCCAAGCATGTTTCACGTATGGCACTTAACTGACTGACTGACAATAGCATGTTTGTCTTTGAAGATGATCTTAAAACAGGTCGAAAGTACTTAAAACAAAAACAAAAACAAAAAAACTGCCTTGATGAATTTCATATTAACATCAAGACACTGATTAAAATAAAAATATGTAGACACAATATGTCGGATGTGCGTTGTGGTGCAGTGAATATCGACTCGGAACGAGAAATCGGTGTGGGGGGAGCCGAATTCGAATTCCAGTTGAATTCCTTGTATTCACTTACGCGCAAATACCCTTGGAAAAAGTATTAATCCGTCTCTCCCCTCCAGTTATGGGTTAAATAATAGGACAGATTGGGTTCTATAGCCTTGGTCGGCAACCAGTCTAACGCAGAAAGCAATGGTAACCTACTACGGGATAATCTTCTGCCCAGTTAGTCATGTCTCTTTCGAGACATGATCGCCCAAGCGTGCATCACGTATGGCCACTGACTGAATATGTCTATATTATTCAATGAAACGTATGAATGTGGTTGAGTTGTTAAACCGTTTGCTCTTCGACCATCTGAAAAAAAGAATAGTGCGTGAGTGTAAGAAGACAAGAAAACTATAAAAACGAAAAATAATAACATTCTTCACATGAGGACATATATTACCAGCACTTCTCGTTCGTGCGTATGTCTAGCCGTACCAACATAAAAAAAATAATCTGATGAAGTCCTAAAGGCCGAAACGCATCACAAGAAAACTTTTCCACTTTTTCAAACAATTCCTCCAATATTGTCCTTGATATATTAAAATATATATCCGCATCTCGTATATATATATTTTTTTTTTCTTTTTTTTTTCCTGTCTTCCTCTATCCATTGTGGTGATACCGACCGAGCATAACGACGGACCGGATGTTCGCACCCTCACAACCAAAAAGCAAATGATCAAAAGTCGTCGGTGCGCATCCGGGTTCGCGTAGATGTTCCGGTTGAAAACTAAAAATTAATTAAATATTAAATTTCCGGTTCGCGAGCCTACGCGAATTTTATTTATCGGCCAATGGGAAGCCCAGAATCAAATACGGATATGAATTCCCAAATGATCACCTGCGATCCAAAACGTCGAAATAAAAAGCCGATACAGAATTATATTAAAAAAAAAAAAAAAGGAAAAATAGGACAACTAATTTATTCTATCCTTGGCTTTATTTTTATTTTCATTTTACCTAATTCATCGGTGAGCATGTTATTTAATTTAGGTTTTATCCATTTTCTAATGTGAATAATTTACAATGTCTACATATGACATTAATTTCGTTACGTTGATTTAATAAATTTTTATTTTTGAGGGATCTAATTATAAATAGTTTTTCATATAAGCATAATGAACATAGTTCATTTAAGGACTTACATGTTTTACCTTTTTTTTTATAATTCTCCCTCCCCCTTCGTATCAGGATAGTAAACTTTACAGCAAATTGATAGATGTAGCGAAAAAATAGCAGTTCGGGGTTTACTCGAAGGAAAGCAGACAAGAGGGAAATAGGGCCGAGGAAAAAGAAAAAAAGAGGAGAAAAAAAGTTGGTTAGCACGTAAATTCCTTGAGGTCAAACCCTTGAGTGAATCTCCATTCTGATTAGCCGAACACACACACACACACACACACACACACATACACACACACACACACAAAAACAAAACAAAAAAACACCCACATACATTCACAGTAAACCGACAGTATTTGTCATTTGAATGTAAATCGTCTGCACAACCACACCAACATTGCCTGATGATGAGAATTAATCTCGAAATATAGAAATTTCCATGTAGCAATGAAAAATTGACAGCAATGGAAAATTGACATAACCATATAATGATATTATATATATATATATATATATATATATATATATATATATATATATATATATATCTCCGAATAAGTCTCTGACCGTTGGAATTTTTTGAGAGGGTGTTTTTTAAAGTGGTTGATTAATAAGATTCTTTGATTTCTAGACAGATTTAACCTTGTAAGTTTTTATATCTAGTGACCAGACTATATCCTTTGGATACCGGTAGTGGGTGGCGCCGGATATTTTTATTTTAGCAGAGTTTTTATAATTAATGTAAGTTTGTATATTTAATCTTAAGTTTGGATTTAGGGAATATAGTGACTTATTCCCCTATCACTAACCTCCACCAACACCTCTAACAAAACTAAACAAATATAAGGAAAGAGGCTTTCCATTACTTTACACACCGCCTGATGAGACATTGAAATTTCAATGTCGAAACAAACGTACCTTTGTTGTGGATATATCTAGAAAAAATATGTACATGTTCTAAAATATAATATATATATATATATATATATATATATATATATATATATATATTAGAACATGTACATATTTTATATATATATATATATACTCAACACATACTAAAAGCGATGATAAATCCTGATTTATTTCGACAAGCGGATTAGCGTGCATCTCATCAAATCATCTCGAATTATGTTTTTTCAGCGATTTAGAAGTACTTACATTTAACTGAGTGAAACATTATTTTAAAAAAATATTAGTAAAAATATATATATATATTTACATGTTACCCTTCACCAATTAATTTCCAGAAATGTCTAAAAATTCGTTTTTGGGCCCCAATAAACCAAATATTAAATTCAGGAGTCATTGGGGAATGCTAACCAAATGCCTTTGTTTTTTCTTTTTTTCAATATTAGCCTATTTTCTAAAAAGTAGGTCCGAATTGTCGAAAAATGCAACAACTATTCCAATTTTTATTTGAATAAACGTTTAACTGCTTTTATGAACAATATAAATGAAGCATATCATAGTCTGAAAAGAAAAAAAAATCAATGAATAATGAATTTTTACAAGAATTATTTTCATTTAAAAATTTATTTTTATAATAATATATAAAGTTTCAAAAATTTAAAATTTCTTCTTCATAGGGCAGGATAGGGCATGAAATTAAAGCATGAAAACTACATTTACTAATCGAAAATTGAAAAGCTTGATACAAATTATTGAACCAAAAAACATTTTAATAGTGTGCATTTTGATTACCCGTATCTTATTTGTACGTGATATTTATCATTAAAAGGTCACGTGATTCAATGATGAATAGCCAAATAGTTGTCCAACTATAAAACAGATTTGGACAATTGATGGTGTAAATCATATTTCATAACTTACCTTGGTTATTTTAATTTCACTCTTTCTTGTTAAATTGTAAAAGAAAATTTTTATATTTTTAATTTTTATTTGTTCAGAAAGCATACTCAAATGTCAGGCTATAAAGCTAAACTCAAATTCTATAATATATTATTTAATTGCTGAAAATATTATGTTGAATTCTTAATTTACTATGTAGTTAAAAACCAAAAGAAAGAAATTAAATTTTGAAAATTTTACGTTTGATTTTGTCACGTTTGCCCGTCATAGTTAGCGTTCTTGAAAGCTTTCGGTTGTCATTAAATCATTCGTCACCTTCGATATAAGAGGACTACCATATTTAAGAAAAACTTTCATGGTGCATTTCAGACAGTAAGCATATTCTAAGTGTTTTAAATCAGATAAAGGTAAGTTTAATTTATAAAAATTGACTTAAATAATATGTCAGCGAGATATATTTTATTTTTGCAAGATTTAAAAAAAATTGGCTACTGTTTACGTAATGTGTCCATCAATCAAAAATGGCGGTAAATTTAAATTTTTTTTTTTTAATCAGAAAAATTTAAATTCCAATCAATATAATTTCGGTTTAAAATATACCAGTGTATTTTGCTTACTGGAATTACTAAATTTTATCTATAGGCTTTCGATTAAAGCTAATTTTAAAGCTTGGAGATATCTTATTTATTTTTAAAATTTAAATTTAAATTTAGGTATTGAAAATGTGTGGAGATACCTAATTAAATGATTGTTTTATTGTGTCTTCTTTGTATCTGGCTGTACAAAATGTTCTTTGAAGAAGAAAATGAGAGGTTAAGAGGTTAAGCCAATAAATTTTGCCTAACGTGGTCGAGGGAAGCACTAGAAAGGGCCTTTATGAATAGAATAAACAAAATCATTGTTTGTTTTTTGTTTGTTTGTTTGTTGTTTTTTAAGACAAAATGATCACTTTCAAATGTATTTTTCTGTTCTCTAATTGGTTAATATATGTAATGTTTTTAAAAAAAATGTTTTTCAACTAGAAGATCTGCGTTGATCCTCATACGCAAATATGTCAATCTGTTTTAAGTCATTGAAGAGAAAATTTTCTGTTCACCACAAAGTTTTGAGAATGATGTGCTGTGCCCATAAATATCTAAATATGTGTGTGTGTTTTGTTTTAATCATATCACCCCAAGCAAGGCGATAACGCCACTGATGTGCAGGGGGCTACATAAGAGTAAAAAGAATGGAAAAGAGAAAGCCGGAAACCACATCCTAAGCAGGGAACAAGGGATGAGCCTCTTCACCTGTTCAACAGACGTGGGTGGGGTGTGAACTGGGCGATAGTTTCTGGAATCACAATGGTAAATAGGCTGGCTAAAAAATTTGTATCATAGACATTTTGGAAAAAGCATTGATTTTACAAACTTTTTGGTATTATTATTTAAAAAGATCATAATTTTACACATTTCTTTTCTTGGGTGGTTTTATTGGAAATTTTTGGAGTAGTGATGGATTTGTATGGAAGGCTAGTGCAAATCTTTCAGTATAGGATATTTAATGTCCCAATGCTTTCTATTCGACTTGTCTCATCAGCGACGAAATTTGAAACTGCTACATATTTAGGACACAAATACTTTTCCTGGAACCAGTTGACGTGCGACTGTTCAAACATGACAGCTTTCTCAATTGCTGTCTGCAATTCCCTCCAAAGAGTATTTAACTTGAAGCAATTCAAAAGAATCAGGCGTTGGCTAAAACTCTGTCCGTTCAGGTCTGTAGTCATTTTAGTTAGGCAACTTGGCAGGGAGTAGCAAGGTTTGGGCCAGTGTCCAAATTCGTGCCTGTGGTCAAATTTGCACACATATATTTTATTGCTCTTGATAAATACATTTAAAAGTTGTTTCGTAACAATACTGGAATTTTCTTCCTTGAAAAACTCTACATAATCCTGCTGCTTGTTCCAGGCTTCCATTCTCTTTTCTAAAGCAGTTGAAAGTACCAAGAGAACAAAATCCGACTTCAGGGCTTCGCCAATCATGAGCAGCTGATCTGGCATTTCGTGGTTTTTCAGAAACGTTGACGCCAAATCCATTTTAAGGTGGCATCCATTCAGGTAGTTGACAAGTTTAATTACAGCATTTGTGTGATGTTCATGGTCATCGAGAAGCAGGACAATACCTCGTTTTTTGATCATCATATGAGCACCTGTCAATGACAATAAATAATAATGAACATCTTTCAAACATAATTTTAACCATCAGGTGCACACCTGTCAGTGACAAGTGGTATATTTCAATGAATTGAAAATGAACAAAACTATTTTTCCCAACCTCAGAAAAGCTGACCCTACGTATATCAGCTCCTGCACTAGTATGAAAGGTATGCGTTCCAACATTTCAGAAGTCGAACTCTATTTTTTTCAGTCTAAATATGACCTTCTGTTCCTGTTTGAAACGGGTATCAATGCCTCAATCCCATTGTGGGAGCTTACAGTCCCTGACATACTCACCTATTATAACAAAACACGACCACCTATATCACCACGTGCCTACATCAATGACGGGGTTGCCTGCGGCAGGTACGCAAAAAATGCGAGGACACTAACCTCTCGTATATGTAGCACTTATCCATTGTACTACATTTGTCTTCACTCTTCATCGTCCTCAGGATGAAGGGTTGCTAATATCAGTTGAATCATACAGTAAAAAAAACCCCAAAAAAACACACACATAAGACACCGAATCTCACCAGAACTCATGAGGAGGTAATTAGTACAGAGAGAATGTAAATTTTCACAAAATCCAAATGTTATTAATAATAGTTTTAGTGATACAAGTCTTTATAATTAACCCGTATCTTGGAGAAGAAGAAGAGTCAGATTCATAACTTTCTTAACCCTCTAGGGCCATTCGTATCATATTAGTGGGGGATCTGTTTATTACTTCATAACAATATAGAACTGATCCCCTACTTTATGACAACTCGAAGCCTTAATCTAGGGCCATTCGTATCATATTTGATACAGTATTTCCCTATAAGGAAACATTTGGTATTTCCCTATAAGGAAACATTTGGTATTCATTGACTGAGCAGTCAGTACTGCTTTCATTTGAAATTTATAAAATATTTCTCTTAAAAAATTTTTCAGGAAAATATTTCTTTCAAGGCTTGTTTTCATTTTATTCTATTAATAAGTAGTAATTAGTGGGGGATCAGTTTATTACTTCATGACAATAGAAAACCGATCACCCACTTTATGCCCAGTGGAAGCCTTAACCCTCTAGGGCCATTCGTATCATATTTGATACAGTATGAAAACAAGCCTTGAAAGAAATATTTTCCTGAAAAATTTTTTTAAGAGAAATATTTTATAAATTTCAAATGAAAGCAGTACTGACTGCTCAGTCAATGAATACCAAATGTTTCCTTATAGGGAAATACCAAATGTTTCCTTATAGGGAAATACTGTATCAAATATGACACGAATGGCCCTAGAGGGTTAATGCTTCTGTTTGAACCTAAAGTGGGGGATCTGTTTTCTATTGTTATGAAGTAATAAACTGTTTCCCTTAGAATTAGTACAAACTAATATCATCGGAAACGAATACAATTAAAGCTTCTGTTGGACCTAAAGTGGGGGAACTGTTTTCTATTGTTATGAAGTAATAAACTAACCCCCCTGAGAATTAGTACAAATTCATATAATCGGAAACGAACACCCTTAACCCTCTAGGGCCATTCGTATCATATTTGATACAGTATGAAAACAAGCCTTGAAAGAAATATTTTCCTGAAAAATTTTTTAAGAGAAATATTTTATAAATTTCAAATGAAAGCAGTACTGACTGCTCAGTCAATGAATACCAAATGTTTCCTTATAGGGAAATACCAAATGTTTCCTTATAGGGAAATACTGTATCAAATATGATACGAATGGCCCTAGAGGGTTAAGTAGTAATTAGTGGGGGATCTGTTTATTACTTCATAACAATATAGAACTGATCCCCCACTTTATGATACGAATGGCCCTAGAGGGTTAAGTAGTAATTAGTGGGGGATCTGTTTATTACTTCATAACAATATAGAACTGATCCCCCACTTTATGGTACGAATGACCCTAGAGGGTTAAGTAGTAATTAGTGGGGGATCTGTTTATTACTTCATAACAATATAGAACTGATCCCCCACTTTATGATACGAATGGCCCTAGAGGGTTAAGTAGTAATTAGTGGGCGATCTGTTTATTACTTCATAACAATATAGAACTGATCCCCCACTTTATGATACGAATGGCCCTAGAGGGTTAAGTGTATTTGCCCGTAAGTGAATATAGCAAACTCAACTAGAATTGAAACTTGGTTCTCCTATTAACAATTCTTGACTATTACCAAATTACACCACCACGCTTACTTCACCTAGTATTCTCATTCGTCTTGGTACTGACCAGGCTCGGTGCTTCTTAAATTTGGTGTTTCAATGTGATGTAGCCCAGTAAGCCTAGTTTTCTTTTAGTATTTTTTCAGGGTGTGAAGTCAGGTCTTTACTTGCTTACATGAGACCCACAGTTAAAGGGGGTGGTGTCCGAAATGCCTTGTGAAAAGCGTAATTATGAACATTGACTTTACGCCTGTGAAATACAAGAAATATATAATGGGCATAGTTCAAAGTTCGTTTAAACATTCGATGTGCATCCGATCGATAAATGAACTTTGAAATTGTTATGGTGAAACACACCTATTCCTCAGATAAGACTCTTCCTCCTATATTAATAAGAGTTAACAGGAAGTTAACTCGAGAAGTTCTTGGGGAGTTTTTGGGGTTTTTAAATTGTTATTCCCTTCTCCCACAGACAAAATTGTATATATGGGGTTGCTAGTTAGGATTTCATGGAGACATTGACGTATTATGGTGGACGTTGTAAGAAAGGTGAGTATGAAAGTGTTGTTTTGGTGCAAGGAATACTGCGGAATGTTTGGGTCAGTGATTGAGTCTAGCTAGGTATAATGTTAAGATAGTTGAAGACCAGCCTTCCCATCACCATTTTTGGCCTTGTGCCACATTTTTTGTATATATAATACAAAAATAAATATTGAATTTCTTGGGGAGTTCTTAGGAGTCCTTAGAAGTTCTAGAGAGTTCTTCGGAGTTCTATTGGAGTTCAGTAGAACTAGTAGGCAGTTAGCCGAATACTAAGGAGTCAGCTTTCAGTGGAAGATTACCAAGTTCCTAACATTTTGGGTGCGTTAAGTCGATTAGCAAACGTTAAAAAAAAATAGCTAAAAAATATTACCAACAATAAATTTTTGAAGGGTAAAAATATTACCAGTAATAAAATTTGAAGGAAAAAAATTATTACCAGCAATAAGATTTTGAAGAAAAAAATATTACCAGCAATAAACTTTTGAAGGAAAAAAATATTGCCAGTAATAAATTTTTGAAGGAAAAAAAAAAAATTACTAGCAATAGAAATTGAAGGGAAAGAACATATTACCATCAAGAAATTTTTAAAGAGAAAAAAATAATATTACCAGCAATAAATAAATTTTGAAGGGGAAAAATCTATTACAAGCGATAAATTACCAACACATCATTTCTGAAGATAAAAAATATTACCAGCAATAAATTTTTGAAGGGTAAAAAATATTAGTTAACCGAATACTAAGGAGTCAGCTTTCAAAGGAAGATTACCAAGTTCCTAACATTTTGGGTACGTTAAGTCGATTAGCAACCGACATAGGACGATTTTCAGTGCGAAAACTACTCCACAACAGAAATACACCAATGACAGTGTATTTTTCAGAGTTTACGCTTCTCTCTTGCGGATGTGCGTTGTGGATATCGACTCTGAACGAGAAATCGGAGAGTCGAGTTCGAATTCCAGTTGAATACATTGCATTCACTTACACGCAAATACCCTTGGGAAAGGTATTAATCCGTCTATTCCTTCCAGTTATAGGTAAAATAACAGGACAGATTGGGTTCTATAGCCTTGGTCGACAACCAGTCTACCGCAGAAAACAATGGCAACCTACTGCGGGATAATCTTCTGCCCAGTTAGTTATGTCTCTTTCGAGACATGATCGCCTAAGCGTGTATCACGTATGGCACTTAACTGACTGACGCTTCTCTTCTCGAAATAACACGTGACAGTACATATTGGGTTACATTGTATCAAAATCAAGGAACGAGCCCTGAATTTAGTTACTTTTTTTTTTTTTTAATCATTTCACCCCAAGCAAGGCGGAAACGCCACTGATGTGCAGGGGGTTACATAAATGTAAAGAGATTAATTAGAAAAGAGTGAGGAGTACAAACTAGTTAGAAAGGTACAACAGAAAGCTGAGAAAGCAGGTGCGATGACAGATACATAGGAGGATAGAAAGGGAAGGTTATACAGAGGAGGGGAGAGAGCTAGCGTCCAGTGGTTAGTAGATGAGTATTGACTTTGCACTTAAATTTCTGGAGGTTGTAGCCGTCAGGAAAGCAAGAATATGGGAGTGAGTTCCACAGGCGGGAAGTGCGAGAGAGGAAGCTGCAGGAGTAGAATTGTCGTCTGCATTTGGCTAACCTGACTGTGAATGGGTGGGACCCAGTTGCCAGTCTGGTTGCACGAGCAAACACCTGTTGAGGAGGCAACAGTGATTTAAGCTCATCCGAGCAGAAGCCATGAAAGTATTTATAGAAGAGACAAAGGGAGGCCACATTTCGACGATGGGGAAGTGGCTGCAGTCGAGTCGCCAGATCAGTACCTATCACATTACAGACTCTCCTTTGGAGCCTGTCAAGAACACTGAGGAGAACGGCAGGGGCACCTGACCATAAATGGCAGCAGTACTCCATGCACGGACGGATGGTTGACTTGTATATATGCAGGATGGATTCAGGTGGAAAAAACATCCTTGTCAAATGCTCAAGATAGATTACAAGACTCAAAGCATTCTAACTTCTTGTCTTGTTATCCATAGTTACGGAAAAAGAGAATCCATGAATTTTCGAAGGGAATTAGTCCAAAACAAATGTAAATGAATTGTGTGCATTTGTGGTGCAGTGGATATCAGCTCGGAACGAGAAATCGAAGACCTGAGTTCGAATTCCAGTTGAATTCTTTGCATTCACCTAATCCCAAATACCCTTCTTCGGGGTTCTTGACAAAATCCAACGGAGAATCTGTAATGTGATCGATACCGACTTAGCAGCTCGGCTGCAGTCACTCTCTCACCGGCGTGACGTGGCTTCCCTGTGCCTCTTCTATAAATACTTTCACTTCTTCTGCTCCAATGAACTTAGAACACTGGTGCCCTCAGGTATGAATTTACATGAGCTACTAGATTAGCAACTAGGTCCCACCCTTTTACAGTGAAACAGATGAAACGCAACCGAAATTTCACGCACTGCCCACCTGTGGAATTCCCTTCCATATACTTGCTTCCCCAACGGCTACAATCTCCAGGAATTTAAATGTAATGCCAATAGACATCTTCTATCTCACTAACTCGCATCCATTCTCTCAAGCCCTCTTTTCATCTACTCCACCCCCATCCTCGGTATCTTCATCCGTCTATTACCCTCCTCCTGACATTTCCTATAACTAACCTCTCTTTCTCATCACTTTCCCCTATGTAACCCCCTGTGTAACAGTGGTATTAGAATGCCGTGCTTGGGGTGAGATGATTTGAAAAAAATGTATTAATCCGTTGATTATCCCTCGAGCTATGGGTTAATAGCAAAGCAGATTGGTTTCTGTAACCTTCATTTGCAGCCAATCTACCACAGGAAATAAAGGCAATGTACTCTGGGAAAATCTTCTGTCCAGTCAGTCATGTCTCTTTTGAGACATGATCATCCAAGTGAGTATCACATATGGCACTTAACTGACTGACTGAATGTAAATTTTCACAGCCAGAATCGGTACACTGAAAAAAATTTGTTAGCTATGTATTTTAAGAGTTTGTTGTGAATATAGCATGATAGAGGGTGTCATGCAGATGGGGTATTTGGGGCAAATTTGCCCCCACTCTCTACCATCTATTGTGTCATATGTATGCTGAAAAATATCCAATGGAAGACATTACTGGTCATCATGGACATTGCAGTGGCTGAGCACAGTTCATTAATAACCATCGTCAGAGGCATCTGGCGTCAATTGTCTGCCATGACAAACAAGTGACACTGGTTGAAATCACATCTACATTCAATGCAGAAGATACCAGATGAATAGGTCAGTTCAGTTTAGCATTTAAGATATATTAAAGCAGAACACCAACCTGGATGTTCCTGTTAATACAGTATAACCCGGATATAAGAGACCCGAATATAAGAGAAACTCGGATATAAGATACATTTTTATCTGGTCTCAAATTAGAGCCTATGGTAATGTATATTAAATAGACCAAACCTGAACAGAAGAGAAACCCAAATATAAGATAAATCCGGATATAAGAGATTATTATCAGGTCCTGACAACTCTCTTATATCCGGGTTACATTGTATATTAAATGGACCAAACCCGGATATAGAGAAACCCGTATATAAGATAACTCTTATCTTGACCCGACGGGTCTCTTATATCAGGGTCACACTGTATATTAAATAGACCAAACACGAATGTAAGAGAAACCCGGGTATAAGAGAACCCGTACATGGGCCCAACAACTCTCTTCTATCTGGGTTACACTGTACTATGTCACCTAACACAGCATATCTTATGATGTCATTAATTCAACTCTGGAAGATCAGGAACAAGTGGTATGCTTCAATCACATTTCTAACAGAATCATGTGATGGTAAGGTACGAGTTTGACATAAACCCCCATGAACCCCAAATTGGTAACAAGATATTAAGCAAGCTGGTGGCAGTTCCATAATGGTATGGTGTCTTTAAAATTAGCTTCAGTTTCTGTTCTGTTTGGAACAATTTCAAAATGCAAATTTCATTGTTTCTGGGCATGACAATAAACTTCATCTTGCAGCAAAGCCTCTGATTAGGAGGTTGTGAGGAGCAATAGAACCATCTTTTAATTGCTGTTGTTCCCAGGTTCATCTAAACCCAGGGTGGTAGCACTAGTCAGGATCCCACCTAAAAGCATATAGTTTATTTCCAAACTGGGCTCAGAACACTATGACAGTATAAAAATAGACATTTTGTAGTAAAAATTCCAGGAATACATTTTCAAAGGAAAAAATGTTACGAGCAATATATTTTTTAAGGAAAAAATTACCAGCAACAAATTTTAGAAGAGAAAATAATATTACCAGCAATAACTTTTTGAAGGGAAAAACATATTACTAGCAATAAAGTTTTAGAGGAAAACAGATATTACCAGCTATATATTTTTGAAGTGAAAAATAAAATATAACCAGCAACAAAGTTTTGAAGGAAAAAAAATATTACCAGGAAAAATTTTTGAAGGGAAAATATATTATCAGCAATAATTTTTGAAGGGAAAAGCATATTACCAGCAATAAATTTTTGAAGAGGAAAAAAAAAGAGAAAAAGGAAAGGAAAAAAATAATACCAGTAATAAATTTTGAAGGAAGAAAAATATTACCAGCTATAAATTTTTGAAGGGAAAGAAAATATCAGCTATAAATTTTTGAAGGGAAAGAACATATTACCATCAAGAAATTTTTCAAGAGAAAAAAAAATATTACCAGCAATAAATAAATTTTGAAGGGGAAAAAAAATCTATTACCATCAAATGTTTAAAAGAAAAAAAAATTACCAACACATCATTTCTGAAGGTAAAAAATATTACCAGCTATAAGATTTTGAAGAAAAAAAATATTACCAGCAATAAATTTTTGAAGGAAAAAAAATATTACCAGCAATAAATTTTTGAAGGAAAAAAATATTGCCAGCAATAAATCTTTGAAGGAAAAAAAATATTACCAGCAATAAATTTTTGAAGGAAAAAAAATATTGCCAGCAATAAATACTTGAAGGAAAAAAAATATTGCCAGCAATAAATTTTTGAAGGAAAAAAATATTGCCAGCAATAACTTTTTGAAGGAAAAAAATATTGCCAGCAATAACTTTTTGAAGGAAAAAAAATATTGCCAGCAATAACTTTTTGAAGGAAAAAAAATATTGCCAGCAATAACTTTTTGAAGGAAAAAAATATTGCCAGCAATAAATTTTTGAAGGAAAAAAAATATTGCCAGCAATAAATTTTTGAAGGAAAAAAATATTACCAGCAATAAATTTTTGAAGGAAAAAAATATTGCCAGCAATAAATTTTTGGAGGAAAAAAAATATTGCCAGCAATAAATTTTTGAAGGAAAAAAATATTACCAGCAATAAATTTTTGAAGGAAAAAAAATATTACCAGCAATAAATTTTTGAAGGAAAAAAAATATTACCAGCAATAAATTTTTGAAGGAAAAAAAATATTACCAGCAATAAATTTTTGAAGGAAAAAAAATATTACCAGCAATAAATTTTTGAAGGAAAAAAATATTGCCAGCAATAAATTTTTGAAGGAAAAAAAATATTGCCAGCAATAAATTTTTGAAGGAAAAAAAATATTGCCAGCAATAAATTTTTGAAGGAAAAAAAATATTGCCAGCAATAACTTTTTGAAGGAAAAAAATATTGCCAGCAATAACTTTTTGAAGGAAAAAAAATATTGCCAGCAATAACTTTTTGAAGGAAAAAAATATTGCCAGCAATAAATTTTTGAAGGAAAAAAAATATTGCCAGCAATAAATTTTTGAAGGAAAAAAAATATTACCAGCAATAAATTTTTGAAGGAAAAAAAATATTGCCAGCAATAAATTTTTGGAGGAAAAAAAATATTGCCAGCAATAAATTTTTGAAGGAAAAAAAATATTACCAGCAATAAATTTTTGAAGGAAAAAAAATATTACCAGCAATAAATTTTTGAAGGAAAAAAAATATTACCAGCAATAAATTTTTGAAGGAAAAAAAATATTACCAGCAATAAATTTTTGAAGGAAAAAAAATATTACCAGCAATAAATTTTTGAAGGAAAAAAAATATTGCCAGCAATAAATTTTTGAAGGAAAAAAAATATTGCCAGCAATAAATTTTTGAAGGAAAAAAAATATTGCCAGCAATAAATTTTTGAAGGAAAAAAATATTGCCAGCAATAAATTTTTGAAGGAAAAAAAATATTGCCAGCAATAAATTTTTGAAGGAAAAAAAATATTGCCAGCAATAACTTTTTGAAGGAAAAAAAATATTGCCAGCAATAAATTTTTGAAGGAAAAAAAATATTACCAGCAATAAATTTTTGAAGGAAAAAAAATATTACCAGCAATAAATTTTTGAAGGAAAAAAAATATTACCAGCAATAAATTTTTGAAGGAAAAAAATATTGCCAGCAATAAATTTTTGAAGGAAAAAAAATATTACCAGCAATAAATTTTTGAAGGAAAAAAAATATTACCAGCAATAAATTTTTGAAGGAAAAAAAATATTACCAGCACTAAATTTTTGAAGGAAAAAAAATGTTGCCAGCATTAAATTTTTGAAGGAAAAAAAATATTGCCAGCAATAAATTTTTGGAGGAAAATAAAGTATTAGCAGCAACACATTTTTGGCTAAGAAATACATACCAGCAATATATCTGACTCTCAACAAAACCTCTTTACAAAAATATGTCAAAGAAAAGAGATCTTCAAGCTTATTTCTTATAAAGAATATATATTCCATTCATACAAATTTATTGTAAAAATTTTATCAGTGTTAAATAATCCATTGATGTGATATGCTGTAAAACAAACCAAAACAAACCAAACCAAACAATTTTTTATTTACATTATTATAGGAATTTGTTGTATCATCAAGGTGGATACAATAGACAGAGAAAGTGTGCTGCAGTATTATTCAGCACAATATTTGGTGCAAAATGGAAATACACAGAACAGTACACATGTTACAACGACAGACAAGACAGAACTTACAACACAGAGAGGTAGGATTTAGATCGCAGTAGAATCTGTAATCGCCAAAGTAATCTGTTCAAATATTACTTGAATGACACCCAAATATTACGCTTTAAATGCTACTATTTTTTACTTAAATAAACCATCTCAGGCCATGGACCATTCCATCACTGAAAGTGCTGGAAGGGTGTCAGCCACTCTACACCAGTATCATAGAGAAAAACTATAAACAAATGAGTTTTGATTTATTGCTCAAGAAAAAAAAGGAAAAGAAATGAACATTAAAATTAACAAAATATTTGAAGACTAAATGATGTCTCATCATCATCATCATCATTTATCTGTCACACCCAGATGGTGCATAGGGCAGCAATCATCATCATCATTTATCAATCACATCCAGATGGTGCATAGGGCAGCAACTTTTTGATGCTGTTTCTGTAACAAACTGTTTTTTACAGAGCAGGGTTGTTAGCCCTGTGCCCAACCCCCAAACCTGGAGGATCGGTGGACCATTCTTGGTCCTTACGTTTACAGCATCTGGTATTCCTAAATGGTCACCCATTTAAGTACTGACCAGGCTCGATGTTGCTTAACTTCGGTGATCGGACGAGAACCGGTGTATTGAACACAATATAGCCGTAGACAAAATGATGAAATATTTCTAAACTGAAAAAAAAAAAAAATTAAATAAAGTTTTTTTCCTAGAGAACAAAATCAGCTGAGAAGATGTTTTGTAAGATGGAATTCAATGACCAACTTTTCCTGTCACATATTATTTCACTTTTTAATATAAATATTGGATCTATTCAATATTGCATAAGTATATATATATATTAATATTAATATATATATATATATTAATAAATATTGCATCTATTCAATGACCAACTTTTCCTGTAATATATTATTTCATTTTTAATATAAATATTGCATCTATTTGAAGAATGTTAGTAAAAAACTATCTAATGTCTCCTCAGCAGAGTGTGCATTTAGTTGAATATGTGGTGATTCCGGCTGAGCAAAATCGACGGACCTGATGTTTGCTCTCTTACGACAAAAAGGCAAATGACCAAAAGTCGTCGTTGCACATCCGGGTCCGCGCAGATGTTCTGGTTGAAAAAAAAAAAATTAATCAAATATCAAATTTCCATTACGGGAGCCTATGCAAATTTTATTTACCCAGAAGTCCAGAATCAAATACAAGTGTGAAATCCCAAACGTGCTGCTTTTGATCCAAAAAGCAGATATAAAAAAGCCAAGACAGAAAGCACCCAGCAGACAGACCAAAAGAGACAAACAGACGGAGAGACAAGTGTGATTAGTACCTCCCTTGACTTAAGTCAAGCGGCTACTATGTTCGCCTCCCTTCAGAGTTCTGTACTTTCTTCCCTGTCTCAAAATTACTCACTGACCTAAGGAGCAAATACATGAAAGACATTCCTTACATACAAGACACGTCCACACTATTTTAGTATCGGATTCTCCTTGTCAGTCCACTAATGTCAAAATGAACAACATTCCTAAGCATTGATTCTTTTTCAGCTTATTATATGGCCATTAACAAAATTTTAACGGCATTGTAGCCACTACAACCAGAAAAAGAATAAATAATATATCCATTATAAATGCACTTCACAAACATTAGGAAAAGACTTTCATATAATCTTTTAAAAAAGGAACATTAGTTTAAATGTTTACCGCTCTAAAAAGAAATGTTTAAAATGGATTTTTCTCATTTTCAAATAATCACGAAATGAAGCGAAAATGATGCAAGATTCAGAAAATTAAAGAAATAAGTAACAATGCAATCTACTAAATTAATAGTAATAAGGAAGAGTGTATAGAGCCAGATGGATGGGAGGAAAGCAACACTAATAACATGGAGTAAGGCCAGCAATCTAATAATGAAGACTGTATAGAGGCAGATGGATGGGAGAAAAGCAACACTAATAACATGGAGGAAGGCCAGCAATCTAATAATGAAGAGTGTATAGAGCCAGATGGATGGGAGAAAAGCAACACTAATAGCAAGGAGTAAGGCCAGCAATCTAATAATGAAGAGTGTATAGAGCCAGATGGATGGGAGAAGAGCAAAACTAATAGCAGGGAGTAAGGCCAGCAATCTAATAATGAAGAGTGTATAGAGCCAGATGGATGGGAGAAAAGCAACACTAATAACATGGAGTAAGGCCAGCAATCTAATAATGAAGAGTGTATTGAGTCAGATGGATGGGTGAAAAGCAACACTAATAACATGGAGTAAGGCCAGCAATCTAATAATGAAGAGTGTATTGAGCCAGATGGATGGGAGAAAAGCAACACTAACAACATGGAGGAAGGCCAGCAATCTAATAATGAAGAGTGTATTGAGCCAGATGGATGGGAGAAAAGCAACACTAATAACATGGAGTAAGGCCAGCAATCTAATAATGAAGAGTGTATAGAGGCAGATGGATGGGAGAAAAGCAACACTAATAACATGGAGGAAGGCCAGCAATCTAATAATGAAGAGTGTATAGAGCCAGATGGATGGGAGAAAAGCAACACTAATAACATGGAGGAAGGCCAGCAATCTAATAATGAAGAGTGTATTGAGCCAGATGGATGGGAGAAAAGCAACACTAATAACATGGCGGAAGGCTAGCAATATAATAATGAAGAGTGTATAGAACCAGATTGATGGGAGAAAAGCAACACTAATAACATGGAGGAAGGCCAGCAATCTAATAATGAAGAGTGTATTGAGCCAGATGGATGGGAGAAAAGCAACACTAATAACATGGAGGAAGGCCAGCAATCTAATAATGAAGAGAGTATTGAGCCAGATGGATGGGAGAAAAGCAACACTAATAGCATGGAGTAAGGCTAGCAATCTAATAATGAAGAGTGTATTGAGCCAGATGGATGGGAGAAAAGCAACACTAATAACATGGAGTAAGGCCAGCAATCTAATAATGAAGAGTGTATTGAGCCAGATGGATGGGAGAAAAGCAACACTAATAACATGGCGGAAGGCCAGCAATCTAATAATGAAGAGTGTATTGAGCCAGATGGATGGGAGAAAAGCAACACTAATAACATGGAGAAAGGCCAGTGATCTAATAATGAAGAGTGTATTGAGCCAGATGGATGGGAGAAAAGCAACACTAATAACATGGAGGAAGGCCAGCAATCTAATAATGAAGAGTGTATTGAGCCAGATGGATGGGAGAAAAGCAACACTAACAACATGGAGGAAGGCCAGCAATCTAATAATGAAGAGTGTATTGAGCCAGATGGATGGGAGAAATGCAACACTAATAACATGGAGGAAGGCCAGCAATCTAATAATGAAGAGTGTATTGAGCCAGATGGATGGGAGAAAAGCAACACTAGTAACATGGCGGAAGGCTAGCAATCTAATAATGAAGAGTGTATAGAACCAGATGGATGGGAGAAAGGCAACACTAATAACATGGACGAAGGCCAGCAATCTAATAATGAAGAGTGTATAGAGCCAGATGGATGGGAGAAAAGCAACACTAACAACATGGAGGAAGGCCAGCAATCTAATAATGAAGAGTGTATTGAGCCAGATGGATGGGAGAAAAGCAACACTAATAACATGGATTAAGGCCAGCAATCTAATAATGAAGAGTGTATTGAGCCAGATGGATGGGAGAAAAGCAACACTAATAACATGGAGGAAGGCCAGCAATCTAATAATGAAGAGAGTATTGAGCCAGATGGATGGAAGAAAAGCAACACTAATAGCATGGATTAAGGCCAGCAATCTAATAATGAAGAGAGTATTGAGCCAGAGGGATGGGAGAAAAGCAACATTAATAACATGGATTAAGGCCAGCAATCTAATAATGAAGAGTGTATTGTGCCAGATGCATGGGGAAAAGCAACACTAATAACATGGATTAAGGCCAGCAATCTAATAATGAAGAGTGTATTGTGCCAGATGCATGGGGAAAAAGCAACACTAATAACATGGATTAAGGCCAGCAATCTAATAATGAAGAGTGTATTGTGCCAGACGCATGGGGAAAAAGCAACACTAATAACATGGATTAAGGCCAGCAATCTAATAATGAAGAGTGTATTGCGCCAGATGCATGGGGAAAAAGCAACACTAATAACATGGATTAAGGCCAGCAATCTAATAATGAAGAGTGTATTGTGCCAGATGGATGGGGAAAAAGCAACACTAATAACATGGATTAAGGCCAGCAATCTAATAATGAAGAGTGTATTGTGCCAGATGCATGGGGAAAAAGCAACACTAATAACATGGATTAAGGCCAGCAATCTAATAATGAAGAGTGTATTGTGCCAGATGCATGGGGAAAAAGCAACACTAATAACATGGATTAAGGCCAGCAATCTAATAATGAAGAGTGTATTGTGCCAGATGCATGGGGAAAAAGCAACACTAATAACATGGATTAAGGCCAGCAATCTAATAATGAAGAGTGTATTGTGCCAGATGCATGGGGAAAAAGCAACACTAATAACATGAATTAAGGCCAGCAATCTAATAATGAAGAGTGTATTGTGCCAGATGCATGGGGAAAAAGCAACACTAATAACATGGATTAAGGCCAGCAATCTAATAATGAAGAGTGTATTGTGCCAGATGCATGGGGAAAAAGCAACACTAATAACATGGATTAAGGCCAGCAATCTAATAATGAAGAGTGTATTGTGCCAGATGGATGGGAGAAAAGCAACACTAATAACATGGAGTAAGGCCAGCAATCTAATAATGAAGCGTGTATTGTGCCAGATGGATGGGGAAAAAGCAACACTAATAACATGGATTAAGGCCAGCAATCTAATAATGAAGAGTGTATTGTGCCAGATGCATGGGGAAAAAGCAACACTAATAACATGGAGTAAGGCCAGCAATCTAATAATGAAGCGTGTATTGTGCCAGATGGATGGGGGAAAAGCAACACTAATAACATGGATTAAAACCAGCAATCTAATAATGAAGAGTGTATTGTGCCAGATAGATGGGGGAAAAAGCAACACTAATAACATGGATTAAGGCCAGCAATCTAATAATGAAGAGTGTATTGTGCCAGATGCATGGGGAAAAAGCAACACTAATAACATGGATTAAGGCCAGCAATCTAATAATGAAGCGTGTATTGTGCCAGATGTATGGGGAAAAAGCAACACTAATAACATGGATTAAGGCCAGCAATCTAATAATGAAGAGTGTATTGTGCCATATGCATGGGGAAAAAGCAACACTAATAACATGGATTAAGGCCAGCAATCTAATAATGAAGCGTGTATTGTGCCAGATGGATGGGGAAAAAGCAACACTAATAACATGGATTAAGGCCAGCAATCTAATAATGAAGAGTGTATTGTGCCAGATGCATGGGGAAAAAGCAACACTAATAACATGGATTAAGGCCAGCAATCTAATAATGAAGAGTGTATTGTGCCAGATGGATGGGAGAAAAGCAACACTAATAACATGGAGTAAGGCCAGCAATCTAATAATGAAGCGTGTATTGTGCCAGATGGATGGGGAAAAAGCAACACTAATAACATGGATTAAGGCCAGCAATCTAATAATGAAGAGTGTATTGTGCCAGATGCATGGGGAAAAAGCAACACTAATAACATGGATTAAGGCCAGCAATCTAATAATGAAGAGTGTATTGTGCCAGATGCATGGGGAAAAAGCAACACTAATAACATGGATTAAGGCCAGCAATCTAATAATGAAGAGTGTATTGTGCCAGATGGATGGTAGAAAAGCAACACTAATAACATGGAGTAAGGCCAGCAATCTAATAATGAAGCGTGTATTGTGCCAGATGGATGGTGAAAAAGCAACACTAATAACATGGATTAAGGCCAGCAATCTAATAATGAAGAGTGTATTGTGCCAGATGCATGGGGAAAAAGCAACACTAATAACATGGATTAAGGCCAGCAATCTAATAATGAAGAGTGTATTGTGCCAGATGCATGGGGAAAAAGCAACATTAATAACATGGATTAAGGCCAGCAATCTAATAATGAAGAGTGTATTGTGCCAGATGCATGGGGAAAAAGCAACACTAATAACATGGATTAAGGCCAGCAATCTAATAATGAAGAGTGTATTGTGCCAGATGGATGGGAGAAAAGCAACACTAATAACATTGATTAAGGCCAGCAATCTAATAATGAAGTGTGTATTGTGCCAGATGGATGGGGAAAAAGCAACACTAATAACATGGATTAAGGCCAGCAATCTAATAATGAAGAGTGTATTGTGCCAGATGGATGGGGAAAAAGCAACACTAATAACATGGATTAAGGCCAGCAATCTAATAATGAAGAGTGTATTGTGCCAGATGCATGGGGAAAAAGCAAGACTAATAACATGGATTAAGGCCAGCAATCTAATAATGAAGAATGTATTGTGCCAGATGCATGGTGAAAAAGCAACACTAATAACATGGATTAAGGCCAGCAATCTAATAATGAAGCGTGTATTGTGCCAGATGGATGGGGAAAAAGCGACACTAATAACATGGATTAAGGCCAGCAATCTAATAATGAAGAGTGTATTGTGCCAGATGGATGGGGAAAAAGCAACACTAATAACATGGATTAAGGCCAGCAATCTAATAATGAAGAGTGTATTGTGCCAGATGCATGGGGAAAAAGCAACACTAATAACATAGATTAAGGCCAGCAATCTAATAATGAAGAGTGTATTGTGCCAGATGCATGGGGAAAAAGCAACACTAATAACATGGATTAAGGCCAGCAATCTAATAATGAAGAGTGTATTGTGCCAGATGGATGGGGAAAAAGCAACACTAATAACATGGATTAAGGCCAGCAATCTAATAACGAAGAGTGTATTGTGCCAGATGCATGGGGAAAAAGCAACACTAATAACATGGATTAAGGCCAGCAATCTAATAATGAAGCGTGTATTGTGCCAGATGGATGGGGAAAAAGCAACACTAATAACATGGATTAAGGCCAGCAATCTAATAATGAAGAGTGTATTGTGCCACATGCATGGGGAAAGAGCAACACTAATAACATGGATTAAGGCCAGCAATCTAATAATGAAGAGTGTATTGTGACAGATGCATGGGGAAAAAGCAACACTAATAACATGGATTAATGCCAGCAATCTAATAATGAAGCGTGTATTGTGCCAGATGGATGGGGAAAAAGCAACACTAATAACATGGATTAAGGCCAGCAATCTAATAATGAAGAGTGTATTGTGCCAGATGCATGGGGAAAAAGCAACACTAATAACATGGATTAAGGCCAGCAATCTAATAATGAAGAGTGTATTGTGCCAGATGCATGGGGAAAAAGCAACACTAATAACATGGATTAAGGCCAACAATCTAATAATGAAGAATGTATTGTGCCAGATGGATGGGAGAAAAGCAACACTAATAAAATGGAGTAAGGCCAGCAATCTAATAATGAAGCGTGTATTGTGCCAGATGGATGGGGAAAAAGCAACATTAATAACATGGATTAAGGCCAGCAATCTAATAATGAAGAGTGTATTGTGCCAGATGCATGGGGAAAGAGCAACACTAATAACATGGATTAAGGCCAGCAATCTAATAATGAAGAGTGTATTGTGACAGATGCATGGGGAAAAAGCAACACTAATAACATGGATTAAGGCCAGCAATCTAATAATGAAGCGTGTATTGTGCCAGATGGATGGGGAAAAAGCAACACTAATAACATGGATTAAGGCCAGCAATCTAATAATGAAGAGTGTATTGTGCCAGATGGATGGGGAAAAAGCAACACTAATAACATGGATTAAGGCCAGCAATCTAATAATGAAGAGTGTATTGTGCCAGATGCATGGGGAAAAAGCAAGACTAATAACATGGATTAAGGCCAGCAATCTAATAATGAAGAGTGTATTGTGCCAGATGCATGGTGAAAAAGCAACACTAATAACATGGATTAAGGCCAGCAATCTAATAATGAAGCGTGTATTGTGCCAGATGGATGGGGAAAAAGCGACACTAATAACATGGATTAAGGCCAGCAATCTAATAATGAAGAGTGTATTGTGCCAGATGGATGGGGAAAAAGCAACACTAATAACATGGATTAAGGCCAGCAATCTAATAATGAAGAGTGTATTGTGCCAGATGCATGGGGAAAAAGCAACACTAATAACATAGATTAAGGCCAGCAATCTAATAATGAAGAGTGTATTGTGCCAGATGCATGGGGAAAAAGCAACACTAATAACATGGATTAAGGCCAGCAATCTAATAATGAAGAGTGTATTGTGCCAGATGGATGGGGAAAAAGCAACACTAATAACATGGATTAAGGCCAGCAATCTAATAACGAAGAGTGTATTGTGCCAGATGCATGGGGAAAAAGCAACACTAATAACATGGATTAAGGCCAGCAATCTAATAATGAAGCGTGTATTGTGCCAGATGGATGGGGAAAAAGCAACACTAATAACATGGATTAAGGCCAGCAATCTAATAATGAAGAGTGTATTGTGCCACATGCATGGGGAAAGAGCAACACTAATAACATGGATTAAGGCCAGCAATCTAATAATGAAGAGTGTATTGTGACAGATGCATGGGGAAAAAGCAACACTAATAACATGGATTAATGCCAGCAATCTAATAATGAAGCGTGTATTGTGCCAGATGGATGGGGAAAAAGCAACACTAATAACATGGATTAAGGCCAGCAATCTAATAATGAAGAGTGTATTGAGCCAGATGGATGGGAGAAAAGCAACACTAATAACATGGAGGAAGGCCAGCAATCTAATAATGAAGATTATATTGAGTGAGATGGATGGGACAAATGCAACAAGAATAACATGGAGTAAGGCCAGCAATCTAATAATGAAGAGTGTATTGAGCCAGATGGATGGGAGAAAAGCAATACTAATAACATGGAGTAAGGCCAGCTATCTAATAATGAAGAGTGTATTGAGCCAGATGGATGGGAGAGAAGCTACACCAATAACATGGAGTAAGGCCAGCAATCTAATAATGAAGAGTGTATTGTGCCAGATGGATGGGTGAAATGCAATACTAATAATATGGTGAAGGCCAGCAATCTTATAATGAAGAGTGTATTGAGCCAGATGGATGTGAGAAAAGCAACAATAATAACATGTAGTAAGGCCAGCAATCTAATAATGAAGAGTGTGTTGAGCCAGATGGATGGGAGAAAAGCAACAATAATAACATGTAGTAAGGCCAGCAATCTAATAATGAAGAGTGTATTGAGCCAGATGGATGGGAGAAAAGCAACACTAATAACATGGATTAAGGCCAGCAGTCTAATAATGACGAGTCTATTGTGCCAGATGAATGGGAGAAATGCAACACTAACAACATGGAGTAAGGCCTGCAATCTAATAATGAAGAGTGTATTGTGACAGATGCATGGGGAAAAAGCAACACTAATAACATGGATTAAGGCCAGCAATCTAATAATGAAGCGTGTATTGTGCCAGATGGATGGGGAAAAAGCAACACTAATAACATGGATTAAGGCCAGCAATCTAATAATGAAGAGTGTATTGTGCCAGATGCATGGAGAAAAAGCAACACTAATAACATGGATTAAGGCCAGCAATCTAATAATGAAGTGTGTATTGTGCCAGATGGATGGGGAAAAAGCAACACTAATAACATGGATTAAGGCCAGCAATCTAATAATGAAGAGTGTATTGTGCCAGATGGATGGGAGAAAAGCAACACTAATAACATGGAGTAAGGCCAGCAATCTAATAATGAAGCGTGTATTGTGCCAGATGGATGGGGAAAAAGCAACACTAATAACATGGATTAAGGCAAGCAATCTAATAATGAAGAGTGTATTGTGCCAGATGCATGGGGAAAAAGCAACACTAATAACATGGATTAAAGCCAGCAATCTAATAATGAAGAGTGTATTGTGACAGATGCATGGGGAAAAAGCAACACTAATAACATGGATTAAGGCCAGCAATCTAATAATGAAGCGTGTATTGTGCCAGATGGATGGGGAAAAAGCAACACTAATAACATGGATTAAGGCCAGCAATCTAATAATGAAGAGTGTATTGTGCCAGATGCATGGGGAAAAAGCAACACTAATAACATGGATTAAGGCCAGCAATCTAATAATGAAGCGTGTATTGTGCCAGATGGATGGGGAAAAAGCAACATTAATAACATGGATTAAGGCCAGCAATCTAATAATGAAGAGTGTATTGTGCCAGATGCATGGGGAAAAAGCAACACTAATAACATGGATTAAGGCCAGCAATCTAATAATGAAGAGTGTATTGTGCCAGATGCATGGGGAAAAAGCAACACTAATAACATGGATTAAGGCCAGCAATCTAATAATGAAGAGTGTATTGTGCCAGATGCATGGGGAAAAAGCAACACTAATAACATGGATTAAGGCCAGCAATCTAATAATGAAGAGTGTATTGTGCCAGATGGATGGGGAAAAAGCAACACTAATAACATGGATTAAGGCCAGCAATCTAATAATGAAGAGTGTATTGTGCCAGATGCATGGGGAAAAAGCAACACTAATAACATGGATTAAGGCCAGCAATCTAATAATGAAGAGTGTATTGTGCCAGATGGATGGGGAAAAAGCAACACTAATAACATGGATTAAGGCCAGCAATCTAATAATGAAGAGTGTATTGTGCCAGATGCATGGGGAAAAAGCAACACTAATAACATGGATTAAGGCCAGCAATCTAATAATGAAGAGTGTATTGTGCCAGATGGATGGGGAAAAAGCAACACTAATAACATGGATTAAGGCCAGCAATCTAATAATGAAGAGTGTATTGTGCCAGATGCATGGGGAAAAAGCAACACTAATAACATGGATTAAGGCCAGCAATCTAATAATGAAGAGTGTATTGTGCCAGATGCATGGGGAAAAAGCAACACTAATAACATGGATTAAGGCCAGCAATCTAATAATGAAGAATGTATTGTGCCAGATGCATGGGGAAAAAGCAACACTAATAACATGGATTAATGCCAGCAATCTAATAATGAAGAGTGTATTGTGCCAGATGGATGGGGAAAAAGCAACACTAATAACATGGATTAAGGCCAGCAATCTAATAATGAAGAGTGTATTGTGCCAGATGCATGGGGAAAAAGCAACACTAATAACATAGATTAAGGCCAGCATTATAATTATGAAGAGAGTATTGAGCCAGATGGATGGGAGAAAAGCAACACTAATAACATGTAGTAAGGCCAGCAATCAAATGGTGAAGAGTGTATTGTGCCAGATGGATGGGGAAAAAGCTGACACTAATAACATTTAGTAAGGCCAGAAATCAAATAGTGAAGAGTGCATTGTGCCAGATGGATGGGGAAAAAGCAACACTAATAACATGGATTAAGGCCAGCAATCTAATAATGAAGAGTGTATTGAGCCAGATGGATGTGAGAAAAGCAACACTAATAACATGGAGGATGGCCAGCAATCTAATAATGAAGATTATATTGAGCGAGATGGATGGGAGAAAAGCAACAATAATAACATGGAGTAAGGCCAGCAATCTAATAATGAAGAGTGTATTGAGCCAGATGGATGGGAGAAAAGCAATACTAATAACATGGAGTAAGGCCAGCAATCTAATAATGAAGAGTGTATTGAGCCAGATGGATGGGAGAGAATCTACACTAATAACATGGAGTAAGGCCAGCAATCTAATAATGAAGAGTGTATTGTGCCAGATGCATGGGGAAAAAGCAACACTAATAACATGGATTAAGGCCAGCAATCTAATAATGAAGAGTGTATTGTGCCAGATGGATGGGGAAAAAGCAACACTAATAACATGGATTAAGGCCAGCAATCTAATAATGAAGAGTGTATTGAGCCAGATGGATGGGAGAAAAGCAACACTAATAACATGGAGGAAGGCCAGCAATCTAATAATGAAGATTATATTGAGTGAGATGGATGGGAGAAATGCAACAAGAATAACATGGAGTAAGGCCAGCAATCTAATAATGAAGAGTGTATTGAGCCAGATGGATGGGAGAAAAGCAATACTAATAACATGGAGTAAGGCCAGCTATCTAATAATGAAGAGTGTATTGAGCCAGATGGATGGGAGAGAAGCTACACTAATAACATGGAGTAAGGCCAGCAATCTAATAATGAAGAGTGTATTGTGCCAGATGGATGGGTGAAATGCAATACTAATAATATGGTGAAGGCCAGCAATCTTATAATGAAGAGTGTATTGAGCCAGATGGATGTGAGAAAAGCAACAATAATAACATGTAGTAAGGCCAGCAATCTAATAATGAAGAGTGTGTTGAGCCAGATGGATGGGAGAAAAGCAACAATAATAACATGTAGTAAGGCCAGCAATCTAATAATGAAGAGTGTATTGAGCCAGATGGATGGGAGAAAAGCAACACTAATAACATGGATTAAGGCCAGCAGTCTAATAATGACGAGTCTATTGTGCCAGATGAATGGGAGAAATGCAACACTAACAACATGGAGTAAGGCCTGCAATCTAATAATGAAGAGTGTATTGTGACAGATGCATGGGGAAAAAGCAACACTAATAACATGGATTAAGGCCAGCAATCTAATAATGAAGCGTGTATTGTGCCAGATGGATGGGGAAAAAGCAACACTAATAACATGGATTAAGGCCAGCAATCTAATAATGAAGAGTGTATTGTGCCAGATGCATGGAGAAAAAGCAACACTAATAACATGGATTAAGGCCAGCAATCTAATAATGAAGCGTGTATTGTGCCAGATGGATGGGGAAAAAGCAACACTAATAACATGGATTAAGGCCAGCAATCTAATAATGAAGAGTGTATTGTGCCAGATGGATGGGAGAAAAGCAACACTAATAACATGGAGTAAGGCCAGCAATCTAATAATGAAGCGTGTATTGTGCCAGATGGATGGGGAAAAAGCAACACTAATAACATGGATTAAGGCCAGCAATCTAATAATGAAGAGTGTATTGTGCCAGATGCATGGGGAAAAAGCAACACTAATAACATGGATTAAGGCCAGCAATCTAATAATGAAGAGTGTATTGTGACAGATGCATGGGGAAAAAGCAACACTAATAACATGGATTAAGGCCAGCAATCTAATAATGAAGCGTGTATTGTGCCAGATGGATGGGGAAAAAGCAACACTAATAACATGGATTAAGGCCAGCAATCTAATAATGAAGAGTGTATTGTGCCAGATGCATGGGGAAAAAGCAACACTAATAACATGGATTAAGGCCAGCAATCTAATAATGAAGCGTGTATTGTGCCAGATGGATGGGGAAAAAGCAACATTAATAACATGGATTAAGGCCAGCAATCTAATAATGAAGAGTGTATTGTGCCAGATGCATGGGGAAAAAGCAACACTAATAACATGGATTAAGGCCAGCAATCTAATAATGAAGAGTGTATTGTGCCAGATGCATGGGGAAAAAGCAACACTAATAACATGGATTAAGGCCAGGAATCTAATAATGAAGCGTGTATTGTGCCAGATGCATGGGGAAAAAGCAACACTAATAACATGGATTAAGGCCAGCAATCTAATAATGAAGAGTGTATTGTGCCAGATGGATGGGGAAAAAGCAACACTAATAACATGGATTAAGGCCAGCAATCTAATAATGAAGAGTGTATTGTGCCAGATGCATGGGGAAAAAGCAACACTAATAACATGGATTAAGGCCAGCAATCTAATAATGAAGAGTGTATTGTGCCAGATGGATGGGGAAAAAGCAACACTAATAACATGGATTAAGGCCAGCAATCTAATAATGAAGAGTGTATTGTGCCAGATGCATGGGGAAAAAGCAACACTAATAACATGGATTAAGGCCAGCAATCTAATAATGAAGAGTGTATTGTGCCAGATGGATGGGGAAAAAGCAACACTAATAACATGGATTAAGGCCAGCAATCTAATAATGAAGAGTGTATTGTGCCAGATGCATGGGGAAAAAGCAACACTAATAACATGGATTAAGGCCAGCAATCTAATAATGAAGAGTGTATTGTGCCAGATGGATGGGGAAAAAGCAACACTAATAACATGGATTAAGGCCAGCAATCTAATAATGAAGAGTGTATTGTGCCAGATGCATGGGGAAAAAGCAACACTAATAACATGGATTAAGGCCAGCAATCTAATAATGAAGAGTGTATTGTGCCAGATGCATGGGGAAAAAGCAACACTAATAACATGGATTAAGGCCAGCAATCTAATAATGAAGAATGTATTGTGCCAGATGCATGGGGAAAAAGCAACACTAATAACATGGATTAATGCCAGCAATCTAATAATGAAGAGTGTATTGTGCCAGATGGATGGGGAAAAAGCAACACTAATAACATGGATTAAGGCCAGCAATCTAATAATGAAGAGTGTATTGTGCCAGATGCATGGGGAAAAAGCAACACTAATAACATAGATTAAGGCCAGCATTATAATTATGAAGAGAGTATTGAGCCAGATGGATGGGAGAAAAGCAACACTAATAACATGTAGTAAGGCCAGCAATCAAATGGTGAAGAGTGTATTGTGCCAGATGGATGGGGAAAAAGCTGACACTAATAACATTTAGTAAGGCCAGAAATCAAATAGTGAAGAGTGCATTGTGCCAGATGGATGGGGAAAAAGCAACACTAATAACATGGATTAAGGCCAGCAATCTAATAATGAAGAGTGTATTGAGCCAGATGGATGTGAGAAAAGCAACACTAATAACATGGAGGATGGCCAGCAATCTAATAATGAAGATTATATTGAGCGAGATGGATGGGAGAAAAGCAACAAGAATAACATGGAGTAAGGCCAGCAATCTAATAATGAAGAGTGTATTGAGCCAGATGGATGGGAGAAAAGCAATACTAATAACATGGAGTAAGGCCAGCAATCTAATAATGAAGAGTGTATTGAGCCAGATGGATGGGAGAGAATCTACACTAATAACATGGAGTAAGGCCAGCAATCTAATAATGAAGAGTGTATTGTGCCAGATGCATGGGGAAAAAGCAACACTAATAACATGGATTAAGGCCAGCAATCTAATAATGAAGAGTGTATTGTGCCAGATGGATGGGGAAAAAGCAACACTAATAACATGGATTAAGGCCAGCAATCTAATAATGAAGAGTGTATTGTGCCAGATGGATGGGGAAAAACAACACTAATAACATGGATTAAGGCCAGCAATCTAATAATGAAGAGTGTATTGTGCCAGATGCATGGGGAAAAAGCAACACTAATAACATGGATTAAGGCCAGCAATCTAATAATGAAGAGTGTATTGAGCCAGATGGATGGGAGAAAAGCAACACTAATAACATGGATTAAGGCCAGCAATCTAATAATGAAGAGTGTATTGTGCCAGATGCATGGGGAAAAAGCAACACTAATAACATGGATTAAGGCCAGCAATCTAATAATGAAGAGTGTATTGTGCCAGATGGATGGGAGAAAAGCAACACTAATAACATGGAGTAAGGCCAGCAATCTAATAATGAAGCGTGTATTGTGCCAGATGGATGGGGAAAAAGCAACACTAATAACATGGATTAAGGCCAGCAATCTAATAATGAAGAGTGTATTGTGCCAGATGCATGGGGAAAAAGCAACACTAATAACATGGATTAAGGCCAGCAATCTAATAATGAAGAGTGTATTGAGCCAGATGGATGGTAGAAAAGCAACACTAATAACATGGATTAACGCCAGCAGTCTAATAATGACGAGTCTATTGTGCCAGATGAATGGGAGAAATGCAACACTAACAACATGGAGTAAGGCCTGCAATCTAATAATGAAGAGTGTATTGTGCCAGATGGATGGAAGAAAAGCAACATTAATAACATGGAGTAAGGTGGGCAATCTAATTATGAAGAGTGTATAGAGCCAGAGTGTTGGGATAAAAAGCAACAATAATAAAATGAAATAAAACTAGTAATGATATATTAGGAATAATGAAGAGTGTATAGAGCCAGAGTGTTGGGATAAAAAGCAACAATAATAAGATGAAATAAAACTAGTAATAAAATATTAGGAATAATGAAGAGTGTATAGAGACAGAGTGTTGGGATAAAATGCTACAATTGTAAGATCTAATAAAACTAGTAATAAAATAATAGCAATAATGAAGAGTGTATAGAGCCAGAGTGTTGGGATAAAGAGGGACAATAATAAGATGGAATAAAACTAGTAATAAAATAATAGTAATAATGAAGAGAGTATTGGTCCAGATGTTGTGATAAAAAGCAAAAATAACAAGGAGCAGTAAAACTAGTAATAAAAAAATAGTAATAATGAGGCTTGAGATGAAAATAAAAAAATAATAAAGAAAAGTGTATTCACACATTTCTTTTTTATTTATTATTCAATAAATACAATTGATAGTGATTTACTTTTGAACTTACTTAATTTCCAATATGTAATGGAAAGCGCCAGGGCAATTAGGAGCAATAATCCAATGACAAGTCCAAGAGGAAATATTAATTTTTCTGAGTCTTCATATTTTTGATGCTGGTTTCTTTGTAAATAATTGGCTGAAAAATATGTTTTTATTGTTTTTTGTTATTTTTAAGTTAAATAAAAAAAAATGTTAAGAAAGACGATCAGACACAAACATTATTCAAATCTTTGAAAAGCAAATGACATCTGCAAAGATAAAATGAAAGGAAAGTTATTTTCTGGTCAGAGAAATCATTGCTGGAGTGAGGGTGTCTCAGTTATAAACATACCTTCACGTTTCTTCATTGTTTTATACAAAAACTGAATTTGTTTGCAAAATGTTATAAAAATCATTGCTGGAGTGAGGGGGTCTCAGTTATAAAAATGTCTTCACATTTCTTCATTGTTTCATATAAAACCTGAATTTGTTTGTTTGAAAAAGTTATAAAAATCATTGCTGGAGTGAGGGGGTCTCAGTTATAAACATGTCTTCACATTTCTTCATTGTTTCATATAAAACCTGAATTTGTTTGCAAAAAGTTATAAAAATCATTGCTGGAGTGAGGGGGTCTCAGTTATAAACATGTCTTCACATTTCTTCATTGTTTCATATAAAACCTGAATTTGTTTGCAAAAAGTTATAAAAATCATTGCTGGAGTGAGGGGGTCTCAGTTATAAACATGTCTTCACATTTCTTCATTGTTTCATATAAAACCTGAATTTGTTTGCAAAAAGTTATAAAAATCATTGCTGGAGTGAGGGGGTCTCAGTTATAAACATGTCTTCACATTTCTTCATTGTTTCATATAAAAATTGAATTGGTTTGCAAAAGTCTTTAAAAAGTTTATGATGTTTACTCAGCTCTTTTTGCAATCAGTCAATATTAAAAGAAAAATTTAAAAAATGGCTGTAACAAATATGTTAGTAGACACAAAAAATGAATTTGAAATGAATTCAAAGAATCTAAGAAAAAACAAATAATTGTCAATCCTAAGAGTTAATGTCATTTGATAACATTAATAATGAAGATTGTATTGAACAAGAGTGTTGGAATAAAAAGCAATAACAATAAATTTTAATAAAACTAGTAACAAAATCATAGTAATAATAAAGATTGTATTGGAGCAAAGTGTTGAGATATAAAGCAACAATAATAAGATGGAATAAAACTAGTAATAAAATAATAGTAATAATGAAGAGTGTATAGAGCCAGAGTGTTGAGATATAAAGCAACAATAATAAGATGGAATAAAACTAGTAATAAAATAATAGTAATAATGAAGAGTGTATAGAGCCAGAGTATTGAGATATAAAGCAACAATAATAAGATGGAATAAAACTAGTAATAAAATAATAGTAATAATGAAGAGTGTATAGAGCCAGAGTGTTGAGATATAAAGCAACAATAATAAGATGGAATAAAACTAGTAATAAAATAATAGTAATAATGAAGAGTGTATAGAGCCAGAGTATTGAGATATAAAGCAACAATAATAAGATGGAATAAAACTAGTAATAAAATAATAGTAATAATGAAGAGTGTATAGAGCCAGAGTGTTGAGATATAAAGCAACAATAATAAGATGGAATAAAACTAGTAATAAAATAATAGTAATAATGAAGAGTGTATAGAGCCAGAGTGTTGAGATATAAAGCAACAATAATAAGATGGAATAAAACTAGTAATAAAATAATAGTAATAATGAAGAGTGTATAGAGCCAGAGTATTGAGATATAAAGCAACAATAATAAGATGGAATAAAACTAGTAATAAAATAATAGTAATAATGAAGAGTGTATAGAGCCAGAGTGTTGAGATATAAAGCAACAATAATAAGATGGAATAAAACTAGTAATAAAATAATAGTAATAATGAAGAGTGTATAGAGCCAGAGTGTTGGAATAAAAAGCAATAACAATAAATTTTAATAAAACTAGTAACAAAATCATAGTAATAATAAAGATTGTATTGGAGCAAAGTGTTGAGATATAAAGCAACAATAATAAGATGGAATAAAACTAGTAATAAAATAATAGTAATAATGAAGAGTGTATAGAGCCAGAGTGTTGGGATAAAAAGCAACAATAATAAGATGGAATAAAACTAGTAATAAAATAATAGTAATAATGAAGAGTGTATAGAGCCAGAGTGTTGGGATAAAAAGCAACAATAATAAGATGGAATAAAACTAGTAATAAAATAATAGTAATAATGAAGAGTGTATAGAGACAGAGTTTTGGGATAAAAAGCAACAATAATAAGATGGAATAAAACTAGTAATAAAATAATAGTAATAATGAAGAGTGTATAGAGCCAGAGTGTTGGGATAAAAAGCAACAATAATAAGATGGAATAAAACTAGTAATAAAATAATAGTAATAATGAAGAGTGTATAGAGCCAAAGTGTTGGGATAAAAAGCAACAATAATAAGATGGAATAAAACTAGTAATAAAATAATAGTAATAATGAAGGGTGTATCATAGCAAAAGGATAAAATCTAGAAACAAATTAGTTCAGCTTTTTAGATGTTGTGTCTCTTCAGGCTATGTGTGAATATTGCTCTCTACAACTTCCAATCCTTTCTAGTGCTAACTAATATTTGTCTTTTTACTATCTCTCCATGTCGGTGAGAAGGCTGGCAGTGTCTAGAGATCTTGTTAGGGGTTGTTTTCTTTACGACTTCTAAGTGGGCTTATCAGCAGCTGCATCAAATCACCGCATATGTCAAACATTTGGTGATAGTGCTGTGGATGAACGTATTGCAAGGTGTTGGTTTCGAAAATTCAAGTCGGGAGATTTGTCTCTCCATGATGAGCCTCGCAGTGGACGACCACAGGTCTTAAATGCCGGAGTCTTGAAGGCGGTTATTGAAGAGGACAGTAGTCTAACGTGTAGTAAACTTGTAAGACAGTTCAACGTTTCCGATGAAACAGTTAAACTTCACCTGCACCGCCTAGGTAAGACGTACAAACTGAGCAAGTGGGTTCCGCAAACGCTGTTGGAGGTCCACAAGGGACAATGAGTGACAGCCTGCGTATCGCTGCCTTCTCGCCACCGTACCGCATCCTTATTCAATCGTGTACTTACCAGTGATAAAAAGTGGGTTCTGTACAAAACTCACAAGTGTTCTAGACATTGGTTGTTTCCTCAGGATGCTGTCCCTCACACTGCAAAACCACCTAGGCACCCACGCAAGATTATGCTTTGTCTGGTGGACAGGTTGTCAAGTGATTCATTATGAACTGCTACCAACAAGTCAAACGGTCACTGGAGACCTATACTCGCAGCAATTGAAACGTGTGCAACAGGAATTGCACTAGAAGGGGCCAGCACTGGTGAATCGTAAAGGTGTGCTTTTCCTCCATGACAACACCAGGTCGCATGTCGCACGAGTGGTCAGGGATACCATACAGCAACTTGGGTGGGAGACTTTGTGCCATGCACCTTATTCACCTGACCTTGCGCCATCTGATTATCACCTCTTCCAATCCCTGGATAATCATCTTCGTGGGAAATCCTTCATCAATGAAGCGGACTTGCGCAAAGCCCTCACAGACTTCTTTGCTTCAAAACCCCTCGAGTTCCACCACAAGGGCATTGAAGACCTGGAGACACGTTGGCAGGAGTTGGATGCCGATGGCGATTACTTCGAACACTAAATATAAGTAACACATACTGTAAAGCGTTTTCTTTTTTTTTTTTTTTTTTTCCTTTAAAAACACATGGAACTTTCAAGTGTGAAATATAACTGTAATATGTCTTAAATATTGTAGCTATATCAAGTCAGAAATATTGTAGTTATATGAAGTCTGAAATGTCGTAACTATATCAAGTTTGAAATATTGTAGTTCTATCAAATCTGAAATATAATTATATAAAGTCTAAAATATTTTAACTATATCAAGTATGAAATGTTGTAACTGTATCAACCGAGACACTTAAGAACTGTTCAGGTTTTACTGGGTTACATGATACCAACAATTAAAGGTTTGAAAAACATTTCTTACATAGATTTGATCATCAGATACACAATTATTAATGACAATATAGCAAACAGTGTTCTCTTTTCAAATATAACTTGAAATAACAATTAAAAGCAACCCTCCGCTTATCAATAAGTGGAAATCGTTTATATGCTGCAAATAGTCAATTTTCCTGAAGATTGTGCAAATTAACATTGAAATTTGCTTAATATTGAATATTACCCATGATATAGTAGTCATCTGATGCCAAGGATTTACCTTTACTCTTGATTGTATTATTCATTTCACCCCAAGCAAGGCAAGACCACCACTAGTTCGCAAGGAGTTACAGTGAAAGCAAATCTGGGTATAGGAAGTGTTGAGGAAAGGATAAAAGATGGATGGGATTCAAGGAGAAATACCCAAGATGGACTGCCTTACAAGGATAAAACAATCTAACCACCCTTCTGTTTACCCATAGTTAAGGGAATTGAATTCATGCCTTTCCTAAAGGAATTATTCCAAAGTAAATACAAATTATTACAAAGTAAATACAATGCAAATTCTACTTCAACAGCTTCTTTTCTCGCCTGTGGAATTCCCTTCCTTTTACTTGCTTCCCTGACAGCTACAATCTCCAAGAATTTAAATGTAAAGTCAATAGTCATCTCCTATCTCACTAACCTGCATCCTCTCTCTCATGACCCTTTCTTCATTCACTACACTCTCATCAGTATTCTCATCCAACTGTTACCCACTTCCTGATACTCCCTATAACCTGTAACTCTTTCTCCTAACATTCCTCTTATGTAACCCTCTTCACAACAGTGGTAGTAAAATGCCTTGCTTGGGTCGATATGATTATATATATATATATATATATATATATATATATAATGTCTTTACACCATGTAACCCCTCTACCATTTGATATTTGATACCCCGTCTATCTCTTGTCTCTACACCATGTAACCTCGCCACTACCAGCCCTGTCCTGTTCTACTTTGCTTTAAAAAATCCCACTTCTCTGACCTTAAGGGAACTCTCAATTCTTGACCTTTGTTAACCTGGCCCCTTCCCCCTTTACTCCAGGGCCTTCGCCATTTGGAACAAAACAATGTCGCTGACGTGACGTGGAATCTGTTAGAGATCCCATGTCGAAATGTGCATCCGGCACCTTTGAATTTTGAAAATTTTCTCTAATTTATATATATATATATATATAGTACTGTGAAAAAGTATTAGGACAAGTACTATTTTATCTTTTATGAGGCATATTGACAGAAAATAAACAATTTAATTAAAGTAATTTTATTTGATTTACTCAACAAATGCTTTAACAAGAAAAAATCCTTGTTACAAAATAAATTTAATATTTAGTGTAATAGTCTTTTGCTTTGATCACAGCCTTCATTCTGTCAGGCATTGACATCACAAGCTTCTTCAATGTATCTAATGGTATCTCCTGCCAAGCAGCTTGTATTTGTTCCCAAAGTGTGTCTTGCAAAGTAACATTAGATTTATCAATTTTTTTATCGAAAATATACCATAGATATTCAATATTTTCAAAATAACTTGTTTAATAGAAAATAGTAAAAAATTAAATATAACTTCTTTTTAATACATTTCTTTTACACCTAGTTTTAAATAATCAATATTTATTAGCAATTGAATTGGCTTTTCATCCTGTATTTGAATTTCAGTGAGGTTTTTAAACTTTATTTTGATGCCTCATAAAAGATAAAATAGTTCCTGTCCTAATACTTTTGCACAGTACTGTATATATTACCACAACCAGAATCTTCTTTTAATGTTCCAGTGACAAAGCCTACTTCGGTATCTCTTACAGTGAGCCGAGTATATACTGGGGTCCCCACAGATCAACTGTTCTTGGAAAAAACAGTCTTTGTTGACATTAATTTCCCTTCTGGTTTCCAGTATTTCCTTGTGTGATTCACATTACAAATCTAGAGGCATAAAATGAATGAAAAAATTGATTTGGAATTTCTCAGAAGGTTACTAACTAATGTAGATATGTAGAAAAGACTGAAATGTTGCCCCTATATCAACTTCAGTCAGGGCCGTGCTTAGAGCTACCGCAAACCTCGTAATTGCGGGGGGCACGCAAGTTTCCTAGGGGCCTTGCGGCCCAGGGAAACTACAAGGCTCCTTCACTCCGCAGATCTATTGTAATGAAAAATATTGACAAACTAATTATTATGATTAACTGGAAAATTATTATTATACTTGTATGTTGAAATAGACATCTATCAATCTGTCTGTCTGTCTGTCTCTTTATATATATATATATATATATATATATATATATATATATAACTTATTTATAACTGGAACATTGTCTCTGTCGGTCTGTCTGTGTGTGGGTATCCGTTACGTATAGACTCCGAAACGGCTGAACCGATTTTATTGAAAATTTACACAGTTGTAATATAAGCGTCTGCGAGTGTTCTTAGCTAGGTTTTGTGTCAAGGTACTCCTAATAAATATCGAAAATCGATAATCGAATAAATCGGGTTATAGAAGGATAGGTTCGATTTTAATCAAATTTGATACACTCATAGACAAAGACATAAGAAACGATATTCAGAAGTTTCAAGGTTGCAGTTCTTACAATAGTGCAGAAAATTTGATATCGATACCAGGAAATCAAAAGTTGACTTACATCCATTCATTTTTCTTTCAGTCTACGGTTTCGCTTTAACTGGAAATAAATATTGCTTTTTAATCTTTTGTGCCAACGTCCAAAGAATCTGAGCTCCAGGACCATGGATTAGTTTTAAAGCTTTCATTACACTTGAGCAACGCCAGCCTATACTGCTAGTATATATATATAATCTTTGATAGAAGCCTTCCGGGCCCCGAAGAGGTCACAAATCATTTGTAATAAAAAAAAAAAAAAGAACTTGATAGAGAAATATCTGTTTCAACATACATACAGGAACATAACATGTATATTCAAACTTTCAGGATGTCATAAAACGTTTAAAAAACTATAGCGACTCTGACAGTCTGTGAAGTTTATAAACAAGAAATATCAACCGTTTTTCGTGATCACGGAATATCTGCGTTCCGAGAGTATGTTATTTTGTTTAAAGTACCATTTATTGTGGGTTCAGTATGTTCGGGGAGGGGGCGCTAGTTGCATTTTGTGAGTAGAGGGGCCGCAAAGCGCATTCTGCGGGTGGGGGCACGACAATGACTTCAGTGTTGTTGATAAACATTCTAGGTCTGAAATTGACAAATGAAAGGCAGGCAATTATATTAAGCAAATAATGAAACATAACTAACCTGGAACCATATATCTTGGTTGAGATCTTCTGTACATACATTTAGAACAGGAATTTTTGTTTCGGCAGTAACAAGAATCGGCCTTCTCTTCAAACACACGGATCTGAAAGTAGTAATTAACAAATTCAGGTTTTAACCTTTAACACTCTGCATTAATTAGAACTATTCAATCAGTTTGTTACTTGCCAAAATACACGCTTGGGCGATCATGTCTCTTTCGAAACATGACTGACTAAGTAGAAGATATTTCCACAGTAGGTTATCATTACTTTCTGCAGTAGACTGTTACCAAGCAAGGCTATACTGTCCTGTTATTCAACCCAAAGCTGGAGAGAGAAGAGATAGATTTGTGGTGATACCGACCGAGCAAAAACGAGGGACCGGATGTTTGCTCTATACCGACCAAAAAGCAAATGAACAAAAGTCGCCGTTGCGCATCCGAGTTCGGTTGAAAAATAAAAATTAATCAAATATCAAATTTCCATTTCGCGAGCCTCCGCGAATTTTATTTACCAGCCAATGGGAAACACAGAATCAAATACAAGTGTGAAATCCCAAAACGAGCTACGTTTGATCCAAAAAGCAGATATAAAAAGCGGATACAGACAAGACCTCGGCAGACGGGCAGACGAGAGGAGAAGAGTGTAACCAATCTCCTTGACCTAAGTCGAGCGGCTACTACGCTTGCCTCTTTCCTTCTCCCCTGTCTCAAAAGTACTTTCTGACCTAAGGAGCGACTACTTCAAAGACATTCCTCACATACCGCCGCTCCCCACATTCCTAAACACTAATTATCTTTTTCAGCATTATATTTGTCATGAACATTTTAACCTCCGTTGAACCTATATTCAAGTATTGCTTTAATTGTAAAACATTAATTGATATGTGTATATATATATAAATGTTATATTTTATACTCAACTTGCTTTTCTTGATTTTATAATCATTTTAGGAAATTTTTTTAAATCATTTCTCCCCAAGCAAGGCATTCCACTGTCACTATTGCGCATGGGGCTACATAGGGGAAGGTAAAGAGAAGGAGTGGTTAGAAGGAAGGTGATAGATGGGTAAGGATACCGAGGATGAGGTTAGGGTAGATGGGAAGAGTGTTTGAAAGAATGGGAGCGAGTTAGTGTGTTAAGAGTTGTCTATTAACCTTACATTTAAACTCCTGGAGATTGTAGCTGTCGAGGAAACAATCATGTGGAAGGAAATTCCATAGTCGGGAAATGCGAGAAAAGAAACTATTGGAGTAGAAGTTGCGGTTGCATTTTATCGGTTTCACTGTAAAAGGGTGGGATCTAGTTGCTAATCTAGTATCTCGTGCAAAGTCGTACCTAGGGGGCACCAGTGATCTAAGTTCGTCAGAGCAGAAGCCGTGAAAGTATTTATAGAAGAGGCACAGGGAAGCCACGTCGCGCCGGTGAGAGAGAGAGACTGCAGGCGATCTGTCAAGTCGGTATCGATCACATTACAGGCCCTCCGCTGTACCTTGTCGAGAAGCCCGAGGAGAATAGCAGGGGCACCCGACCAGATATGGCAGCAGTATTTAATGGGCTATTATTTGCAACAAGGCCAAATTCTGTTAACCCGCAACAATAAGCAACCCACTATAGATTAATGACCTTTTCTAACGGTATTTGTGCAAAAGTGAATGAAACGAATCCAACTAGAATTCAAAGTCTGCTACGATTTCTCATTCAGAGCTGATAAAAATTACACCAAAATGCACATTCTCTTTACTTTCTCTTTTAATGTATATGACAGCTTCGCAATTACAATAACCTTGTCTTCAATTTCTGTATCTTTTTAGATGTGTCCGTGTTGCAAGAAATTCGTTCAGCCACCCCTCCACCTCACACACACACACACACACACACACACACACACACACACACACACACACACACACACACACACGTGAAAAAATCCGAATTTATAATACTGCCCCCACTCTGCTATATCTCAATTTTAAGCAAGTAGCATTTATATAAGATACAAATTTTATTATAACCTAATTCGTACAATAATGATACATATATATATATATATATATATATATATATATATGTATCATTATTGTACGAATTAGGTTATAATAAAATTTGTATCTTATATATATATATATATATATATATATATATATATATATATATTTTCTTTTTTTTTTTCATTTTTAAATGAGTTATTTCGCTTCCAATGGTTTCTACCATGTGTGGTGTCTTCAGACGATTTTTAATAACTTATATAAAATTTTAAATAATAAATAGCATTAATAAATGTTATTAAAAATCGCCTGACAACACCACTCATGGTAGAAGCCAAGGTAGCGAAATAACTTGTTTAAAAATGAAATATATTAAAAAGTTCTACAATATAATTGTATATAACACATTTTAATACAAATGTGTACTTGTCTAACCTTATTAGGACCAAAAACTAAGTATTAAACAATATATATATATATATGTGTGTGTGTGTGTGTGCGTGTGTGTGTGTGTGTATGCGTGTGTGTATTTTAATTCATTTGTTTAAAGATTCTTTTTAATAGCTACTCATATTTAAGTAGATGCAGTTTCTTTTTTGTTTTTTTTTTTAATTAAATAGTATATTTATTTGTATCTAGTGGCCTGAATAACCGAGAAATCTTGTTAGGAAATATGCGTCCTCCGGCTGGATTCGAACCTGTGTTACCTAGGAGAAAGCTTCAATTGATTTAATGTGTCTTAGCGCTCGGCATAGCAAAACATTTGAACAATTCCTACATAATTTGTGTTCTGAAAAGAAAAAATTCATAACACATGAAAAATTATATAAAAAACTTAATGATAAATACCTTGTCTGTCATTTTCAATGAAACCTGCATATATATATATATATATATATTGTTAGGTTAGGTCTTGAAGGCTGTCACAATGCGTTTAGTAAAATAAAGGAAGGTAAAGAAGTTACTGGGTATTACCTATTTATTATAATTTAATATTTCGAGATCAAAATCTCATCTTCAGAATGGTAGGAGAGCTTGTTTTCGAGTTCCTCCGTGAACTGTGCCTTTAAACGGTATTTAATAACCTTCCCACGCAAGGTTAGATGTGACACAAGGTCATTTTATAGTGGGTTTTCCCGGCCATATAGCTGGGCCAAAAAATATCTGTCCATTATTACCGAGTTGTGATTCTACCCTTCAGCGCAATCACGACTGGGTTAGTGCTCTCTGCTCGGAAGCAGAGAGCGCTCTCTACCCGAAGACAGAGCGCTGACAGTGCCATAGTGGCAAAGCCAACTGCTTTCGAATGGTCATCCTTCGCTGCTACTGCTGTTAATTGTAGCGAATGTGTGTGTATGTGTGTGTGTGTAAGTGTGTGTGTTTATGGTATATATATATATGTATGATTGTATATATAGATAGGTATGATTGGCGCCTTTTACGGTCTGATGATATCAGTCTGCTTAAATTTATGGTTTATCTATGTATGCGCTGACCTGACCTGACCAATAGTATGACCTTTGCCAAAGTGGTAGTGGGCTTCGTTTTATGTCTTGGTGTTATATCTATTTGCTTTAATTGGGGGCGTGTTTATTGCTACCTATTTTTTTGCCATCCTGTATTCCTTCTCCTCTGTTCTCGTGTGTGTGTGCGTGTGCCTGAGTGTGTCATGTGTATGTGCTTATGTGCTTATACTTCATGTATTTTATTTTTACTTTTTTAATTTTTTTTAAAAATTAATATATACACTACCGGCCATAATTATTAGGCCACCCCAGTTTTTTAAATAAAATGATGTATTTCATACTATTTTTAGTATTTATTGCCAAGTGAATAATTCTAAATGAAAATAAAATGATTCTTTTGTTAATACTGCAGAATAACATGTGCATAAAATGAACTGTTCTGGTCTCCAGTTTTTGTGCTCTCTTCCCCATGCTAGTCTCTTCTTCTTATTGGCTGACCGAAGCAAAGGCATCCTGGCTACCTTGTAAAAATTTTGCTAAGTAATAATAACAAAAGAACCATTCTATTTTCATTTAGAATTATCCACTTGGCAGTAAATACTAAAAATATTATGAAATACATCATTTCTTTTAAAAATCTGGGGTTGCCTAATAGTTATGGCCGGTAGCGTATATATAGACATATATATAGCAAATCTAGAGGGTGCGATGGCTAAATTGTCGCTATTTACCTTGTAAAGTAATAATAACAAAAGAACCATTCTATTTTCATTTAGAATTATCCACTTGGCAACAAATACTAAAAATGTTTTTTTTTTAAAACTGGGGTAGCCTAATAATTATGGCCCGTAGTATATATATATATATATATATATATATATATATATATATATATATATATATATATATATATCGGAGTATGAAACCAGACGATAGGCTAGCTTATCGTCTGGATAAAATTCTTCCCTGCCATCAACAAAGTGATTGTGAAAAAATAAAATTAGTAGTGTTTTGATGCATACATCATCACGTGTTCTTACGTGTAATCACATTAAATACTGCAATTTCATTGGTTTTAATTTTCAAAGAATGTTAACGCTTTAAAAATAATGGTACAGTCTACTTGTTAAAGAAGAAAACAAAATGAAAACCAGCAAAATGGAGAAGTTTTGGTTTTAAAATACTTACCATAAGAAAATAATATCCTTTGTAAATTTTCAATTCAAATAATGCATGGAGATTTTTCACGTTATCCTAAATGAAAGAGAAAATATTTAGAGATTAGAGAAATATTAGCATTTTAATTTGATAAGCTCTTAATTGCTTGAATGAATAATAAAAATTAGGGATATTATAGCCAGAAGACAATTTGTGGTACAGTGGATATCGGCTCGGAACGAGAAGCCGGGGAACTAAGTTCGAATTCCAGTTGAATCCATTGTATTCCCTTACGCGCAAATACCCTTGGGAAAGGTATTGATCCGTCTCTTCCTTCCAGTTATGGGTTAAATTGCAGGACAGATTGGGTTCTATAGCCTTGGTCGGCAACCAGTCTACCGCAGAAAGCAATGGCAACCTACTGCGGGATAATCTTCTGCCCAGTCAGTTATGTCTCTTTCGAGACATGATCGCCCAAGCGTGTATCACGTATGGCACTTAACTGACTGACTGAATTAAATTTTAAAAGAATTGTTTCAATGTTTTTTTAATTATAATAACTTATAAAGTTTCAAAAATATTTTAAAAATACTTTGAAGATTTGTTGCGGTTAGATTTGTAAGTTAATTGAAGTTAATCGAAAATTCAGAAGTTTAATACAAATCGTTTGGCCTTCATATTTTTAAAATAATTTAATTATTATTATTATTTTTTGAGCATTTGCCTCAAAGAAAAAGGAAAAGAAAAGAAAGAAAATAAAGCGTAATTTTAAAAATTCCATAAATAGTTGTGTTAATTACCACCTTCTCGGGTATATATTTCTTCTGGGACCCACGATGTCTAGACCAGTACGCGGAGATTTTCCAGAAAAGAAAGAAATAATAGTAAAACTCTATGCCACGAGAGACTGCCAGGATATTTGACTAGTTTTCGTTTTTTATTTTAACATTTTCATTTTAGTTTTATATTATTATGGCTACATTGTTCATTTATTCACTCATGTTAAAAGTTATTGCTATCCAACTGACGAATGCGATATAATGAACAGCAAAACAGTGAACTGAATACGCATCAGCAGACTTTGTTCCATTTGTCCATGATATATACATATCATATATTTTAAATTAATTAAAATTAATATTTTGTTTTACTGTTTGTCTATTTTTAGAAGATTAATGCCTTTTATTAAATTCAAATTGGTTACGAATTTAATAAAATTAAAAAATATATACCCTCGAAACCAGTAGCCATAACTATTAGTATTATAGCACAAATATGGTACCGGTCAATGGCACACTGGGAAGACTTGTTACGTCAATGGTGACTGCACAAGATATCATGTCCTCTGTTTATTACAAATAATCTGAAAATGTCCCTGAAATAGTCAGTTAAGTGCCATACGTGATACACGCTTGGTCGATCATGTCTGGAAAGAGACATGACTGACTTGCCAGAAGATTATCCCGCAGTAGGTTGCCATTGCTTTCTGCGGTAGACTGGTTGCCGACCAAGGCTACAGAACCCAATCTGTCCTGCTATTTAACCCATAACTGGAAGGAAGAGACGGATTAGTACCTTTCCCAAGGGTATTTGCGCGTAAGTGAATACAATGGATTCAACTGGAATTCGTACTCGGCTCCCCGGTTTCTCGTTCCGAGCCGATATCCACTGTACCACAACGCACATCCTCCCTGAAATAGTACATAGCTCAAAAAAAAAAAAAAAAAAAAAAAAATCCGGGGTTCACAGTTCCCCCTACTCCACCCTCTTACTTGCATTATAGAGAAATGGCTACTAATACAATTCTATAGAACCACATTTCTGCTGCATCTAATAGGAAAATATGAATATATATTAAATATGGAAAAAATGCAATACTTGGATCTTGGTTAGTAGGAACGATAATACGAGCTAGTGTGGAATACTATGATTCGACTCTCGGTCTTAGAAATGGAACTCGTAATGGTCGTTAGGATAGCAGTGTTCGTAGACCGACTCACGGCTGATTTCGGGCCGCTCCGAGAGCGCTCTCCTCAGGCTACTCCCCTCCACCTCTTGTGAGGGGAAGTATAAGTAATGGCTGCGAGAGTCCATTCAGTCTGTCGGTGATGCCGCCATGATACTCTAGTATTCTCCTCATCTGAAAATTGTTCGACATTTACAGCCATATAGGAAGATGAGAAACAGAAAATACAAATCCAGCAATCTTTTTCTTGTTTCTATCGAAATATTTACATTTCTCAGAATCTTACATGGATTTTAGAATGCCTCTTTTGCTAGTCCAATACGTACTTTGGATTTTGGTGTCACATTTTCTTCGGTTGATTTAGTTTTGCAGCATATCAACATGAGTAATTTAAATAGATTTATTTAAATCATTTATTTCATCCATTAATGCCTACTGTAATATCAGCTATTTATTTTTTGTTTTAAATCAAATATCATCTTTTACTCGGGAGTTGTGGAGAGCCACTATCGTCTATTTCGAATGGCTCTTAGCAATTTTTCTCTTTTTGCTAGGGCTCCTCCCCCATTTGGTCATTCATTCACACAAGCTCATCACAAGCTAGCTGTCTTTGTCTATCTCTCTTGCCCTTTTGAGTGTTAAATTTTTTAAGCCCTTCTTCCTCATTATGCATCCAACGCATTTCAAGTATCTTTTCCTGATTTTGAGTATAAGTGTTCTTTTTGTTGCCATTTTCTTTAAGACGTCCTCGTCGCTTATTGACTCCATCCATGGAGTTCTCAATATCTTTCTGTAGAGCCACATTTCTGCTAGTTGTAGTTTTATTTTTATTTTTTACTCTTCTTTAGAGAGATTGTGTAGCGTTCACTGCCAACGAAAGAGGATGACTATCACATAGCAAACCCGCAATCTTTTCTTTGTGATATTTTTCTTTATTATTTCTCATCAACTTTTTACCATTCGGAATGTTTCTTTCGCTAGTCCAATACGTGATTCGATCTCGGTGTCTCATTTACCATCCTATATTAAAACATTTCTCAGATATTTAAGCTTCTGCACCAGCTTGATGCTTATAAATTTTAACTCGCGTCTTCGGCCTTTTTGCTTGCTAATGACCGCAAAAGTTGATCGTTCTCGCCTCCTTCTACCACTCTATCTAGAAGTCCTGTAATTTTCTTTCCGAGTCGGCCACCAACACAATGTCATCTGTGTATCTTATATTGCTAAGTGTTGTATCCCGGGAGGGGATAAACAGAGAAAGAATAGTGCAAGAAATAACTCTTAACACTGAGGATATATAAATAGAGATTTATTATACCTCAGTACAATAAACCAAATACAAGTACACCAACGAACAGTTAACACGAATAACAATTAAGAAGGCAATGTCTCTGTATAGGACGTATGCGTCCGTCTTGTGAAGAATGCTTTCGTCTAGTGACGTCTAACTCTCGTCTAAGGCCAATGGCTCTCGATCTCTCTCGTATGATGACGAATAATCTCGATCACTCCCGTGTAATGACGAAGACTCTCGTTTACTCTGTAGTTCGTTCTAGTCTCGGTCTTTTATAACCCGGGCCATACCCATTCCTGGCTAAGAGAGGATATTCCTCCACAACAGAAAGGATAAGAGATTGATGGGAATCAAGAAGATAAAAGATGTGTTTTATAATCATTTCACCTCAAGCAAGACAGGGCCGCCACTGGTGCGCAGGGGGTAACAGTGAGAGAAAAAACAAGGTACAGAGGATGTCGAACAAAGTGTTGTATCCCGGGAGGGGATAAACAGAGAAAGAATAGTGCAAGAAATAACTCTTAACACTGAATATATATAAATAGAGATTTATTATACCTCAGTACAATAAACTAAATACAAGTACACCAACGAACAGTTAACATGAATAACAATTAAGAAGGCAATGTCTCTGTATAGGACGTATGCGTCCGTCTTGTGAAGAATGCTTCTGTCTAGTGACGTCTCTCGTCTAAGGTCGACTTCTCTCGTATAATCTCGATCACTCACGTGTAATGACGAAGACTCTCGTATAGTCACAAATCATGATTAAGGCTTCTACTGTTCATAAAGTGGGGGATCTGTTTTCTATTGTTATGAAGTAATAAACTGATCCCCCAGTCATTACTACGTGACAATATAATACATCTCTTCTCCCTCTAGCTATGAGTCAAATAACTGAATAGATTGGGATCCATAGCATTGGCTGGGAACCAGTCCACCGAAGAAAGCAATGGCAATCTACTGCGGGATAATCTTCTGCCCAGTCAGTCATGTCTCTTTCGAAACAGGATCACCCAAAGCTGATTGTGTATGTATACGTATATTTGTGTATTTATATGTTCTCACGTGCGTGTGTGTCTTTGCATGTGTTGCATCCCGGGGGGGGGGGATAAACAGAGAAAGAATAGTGCAAGAAATAACTCTTAACACTGAGGATATAAAAATAGAGATTTATTATACCTCAGTACATGAAACCAAATACAAGTACACCCAACGAACAGTTAACATGAATAATAATTAAGAAGGCAATGTCTCTGTATAGGATATATGCGTCCGTCTTGAGAAGAAGGCTTCCGTCTAGTGACGTCTAACTCTCGTCTAAGGCCGATGGCTCTCGATCTCTCTCGTATGATGACGAATAATCTCGATCACTCCCGTGTAATGACGAAGACTCTCGTTTACTCTGTAGTTCGTTCTAGTCTCGGTCTTTTATAACCCGGGTCATACCCATTCCTGGCTAAGAGAGGATATTCCTCCACAACAGAAAGGATAAGAAATTGATGGGAATCAAGGAGATAAAAGATGTGTTTTATAATCATTTCACCTCAAGCAAGACAGGGCCGCCACTGGTGCGCAGGGGGTAACAGTGAGAGAAAAAACAAGGTACAGAGGATGTCGAACAAAGTGTTGTATCCCGGGAGGGGATAAACAGAGAAAGAATAGTGCAAGAAATAACTCTTAACACTGAGGATATATAAATAGAGATTTATTATACCTCAGTACAATAAACCAAATACAAGTACACCCAACGAACAGTTAACAAGAATAACAATCAAGAAGGCAATGACGTATGCGTCCGTCTTGAGAAGAAGGCTTCCATCTAGTGACGTCTAACTCTCGTCTAAGGCCGATGGCTTTCGACTTTCGTATAATGACGAATAATCTGGATCACTCCCGTGTCATGACGAAGACTCTCGTATAGTCACGAACACACTCGAGTGCTCTCTCTCTCTCTCTCTCTCTCTCTCTCTCTCTCTCTCTCTCTCGTCTAGGTCTTTTATAACCCGGGCCATACCCATTCCTGGGTAGGACAGGATATTCCTCCACAACATAAAGATTATGCAATAATTATACATGCTTAAACGCTAATTGTCTGACTTGTTTTTTATAGTTTATCAACCCATTATGGGTTAAAGTCAAAACATATTTTAGCACGCAGGAGGTTGCTGACGGTTTACTTAAACTTTGAAAATTAATAATGTGTTATATGTCTTTTTTAATCATTTCACCCCAAGCAAGGCATTCTACTGCTACTATTACGCAGGGGAAAAGTGATGAGAAAGAGGGGTTAGTCATAGGAAATGTCAGGAGGAGGGTAATAGACGGATGAGGATACCAAGGATGGGGGTGGAGTAGATGAAAAAAGAGCTTGAGAGAATGGATGCGAGTTAGTGAGATAGGAAATGCCTATTGACCTTACATTTAAATTCCAGGAGATTGTAGCTGTCGGGGAAGCAAGCATATGGAAGGGAATTCCACAGGTGGGAAGTGCGTGACAAGAAGCTGTCAGAGTAGAAATTGCGGTTACATTTTATCTGTTTCACTGTAAAAGGGTGGGACCTAGTTGCTAATCTAGTAGCTCGTGTAAATTCATACCTGGGGGCACCAGTGTTCTAAGTTCATTGAAGCAGAAAACGTGAAAGTATTTATAGAAGAGGCACAGGGAAGCTACGTCACGCCGGTGAGATACCGACTGCGGCTGAGCTGCCAAGTCGGTATCGATCACATTACAGATTCTCCGTTGGATTTTGTCAATGTTTGGTAATTGTATGATAAGAATATTGCATCTTGATAAATTAACTTTTCAAATGTCTGTCTATATTTCTGAGAAGATATATTGTAACTATTTACATTATAGTGTAGCTACTATCTAGTCTCTACGTTGCTTAACTTTGATGATCGTACAAGAACCGGAAAGAAAAGCTTGGGATAGAAACTTCTATTAACAGTGGAAAGAACAACAGTTATTAGAGCTGAGGAACTTATTTTCCTGAAAATTGTTTTAATAGAACAATTTTGTAAATTTTGTGCGAAAATGGGACTGGTCCTTGGCTCATTACATGAAAAGAGAAAGAAAGAGAGAAAGAAAGAAAAAGAAAAAAGAAAGAGAGAGAGAAAGAAAGAAAAAGAAAATAAAGAAAGACAAAAAGAAAGAAAGAAAAAGAAAGAAAGAAGGAAAGAGAGAAAAAAGAAAAAAGAGAAAGAAAAAAGAGAGAGAAAGAAAGAAAAAGAAAGAGAGAAAGAGAAAGCAAGAAAGAAAGAGAGAAAAAGAAAGAAAAAGAAAGAAAGAAAAATAGAAAAAGAAAGAAAGAAAGAAAGAAAAGAAAGAAAGAAAGACAGAAAGACAGGAAAAAAACCAGAGAAAGAAAGAGAGAAAGAAAGAAAGAAAGAAAGAAATGAAAGTAGAAGTGCTTAACGGCTGTTTTCCTTGAAAAGGAAAAGTTGTCAATTTCAAATCTTTTCATTTTTACCCACTTCTTAAAATTACGGGGATGTGCTTTGTGGTGCAGTGGATATCGGCTCGGAAGGAGAAATAGAAGAGCCGAGTTCGTATTCCAGTTGAATTCTTTGCATTCACTTACGCGCAAATACCCTTGGGAAAAGTATTAATCCGTCTCTTCCCTCCAGTTATGGGTTAAATAACAGGACAGATTGGGTTCTATAGCTTTGGCTGGCAATCAGTCTACCGCAGAAAGCAGTGGCAACCTACTGCGGGATAATGTTCTGCCCAGTCAGTCATTTCGAGACATGATCGCCCAAAGCGTGTATCACGTATGGCACTTAACTTACTGACTGAATATAATAGTTGGAATCATGATTAAGACTTTTACTGGTCATAAGGTGGGGGATCTGATTTTGAGTGTTGTGAAGTAATAAATTGATCCCCCACTAATTACTACGTAATAATATAATTAATCTCTTCTCCCTCTAGCTATGAGTCAAATAACAGGACAGATTGGGTTCTGTAGCCTTGGCTGACTACCAGTCTACCGTAGAAAGCAATGGCAACCTACTGCAGGAAAATCTTCTGCCCAGTCAGTCATGTCTGGAAAGAGACATGATCGCCCAAGCGTGCATCACGTATGGCACTTAACTGACTGACTTAAAATCACGACCAGCATTATAATTATCATTGCAATATTTTGTTAAAGTTGTTAAACTCAAATATTTAACCGTGTGATAAGGGAATTTCTACATATATTTTATTGCCATAGAACTCGCCATGAGCTTGCTCAATCATTGGTCCTGGGCATGACGGTAAACTGCATTCGGCAGCAAGGCCTCTGATTAGAAGGTTGTGAGCAGCATGGAACTACCTCTTAATTGTTGTTGTCCCAAGCCCCACTCTGACCCGGAGTGGTAGCACCTGTTAGGGTCCCCTAAACTGATGTCAAAACACTATGAAAGTATAAAAATGCACTTTTATAGAAATATATACATTTTTGAAGGAAAAATATAACCAAAAATATATTTTTGAAGAAAAAAATTATTACCATAACACATTTTTGAAGGAAAAATTTATTCTCTGCAAAACATTTTTGAATATAAAACTAGAAGAAATTTTTCTAAAATAAAAAAGATTAAAACAAAAAATTTTCATTAAAATCTGACTAAATCAATCTTTTCACTATAATCGAACATTAAAAAATACCTTAAACCCCCACCTTTTTGACATTAAATAACCCACAGAGGTGTTGACATGCCGTTAAACCGTCCGAAACAATCCTGCACATATACAAATCTACCATCCGCCCGTGCATTGAATATTGCTGCCACATTTGGTCGGGTGCTCCTGCTATCCACTTAGGTCTCCTCGACTGAATCCAACGGAGAATCTGTAATGTGATCGATCCCGACTTGGCAGCTAGAATACAGTCGCTTTCTTACCGACGCAGTGTGGCTTCCCGGTGTCTCTTCTACAAATACTTTCACGGCTTCTGCTCGATGAACTTAGCTCACTGGTACCCTCTATATATGAATTTCCTCAAGCCACAAGATTAGCAACTAGGTCCTACCCTTTTACTGTGAAACCAATAAACTGTAAACGCAAATTCTACTCCATCAGTTTCTTTTCTCGCACTTCCCGCCTGTGGAATTCCCTTCCGCATACTTGCTTTCCCGACAGCTATAATCCCCAAGAATTTAAATGTAAAGTCAATAGTTATCTCCTGTCTCACAAACTTACAGGCTTACGGCCATATCACGTTGAATACACCGATTCTCGCTCGATCACTGAAGTTAAGCAACGTTGAGCCTGGTCAGTACTTATATGGGTAACCGCTTGGGAATACCAGGTGCTGTAAGCGTTTAGTGACGGATGTGCGTCGTGGTGCAGTGGATATCGACTCGGAAAGAGAAATCGGTGAACCGAGTTCGAATTCCAGTTGAATACCCTGCATTCACTTAAGCACTGGCACTCTTAGGAAAGGTATTAATCCGTTCCTTCCCTCCAGTTATGGGTTAAATAACAAGGGTAGGACTTGGAGACCCTGCCCTTAAAAAACAAATCCCAATGAATCTTGTTACTTGAAAAGAAAAAAGTAGTACTAGACACAAAACTTATATAAAAACAACAATAAATTATTGAAAGAAAAAGGTATTACCAGCAATAAATAAATAAAATTTAGTTGGCAATAAATGACCCGCCGAGGTTGATATACCATAAAAACAAAACAACCAACCAACTAACTAACATTTTCTCTCTCTCTCTCATCCTTTTTTCTCCGTCCATCCCACTCTCATCAGTATTCTCTTCCTGATACCCCCTGAAACCTCTCACTCCTTCTCATAACATTCCTCCTATGTAACGCCCTGCACAGCACTGGCAGTAAAATGCCTTGCTTGGGGCGACACGATTATATATATATATATATATATATATATATATATATATATATATATATATATATATAAAACAGAAAAAATATTCGATCATTAACTTAAGAATTAAGATTCATAAAAAAAAAATAGAATAGGAAAACCATAGCATTTTCACGGGTCTTTCTAGTTTTTATAATTTCTGAGTTATTTGGCTGGTGGGGGTCCACATCTCTAAGTTGCATCTCTGTCCTCGGGCAGAGTGAAGCTCCGTTGTATATTTGTTCGAGAACAGAAATGCATCTGGGGAAAAATATACTGAGAAGTTCCCGGTCCCAGGGAACATTGTCCCGAGGCTGTACCACACCATTGCCCTAAAGAGGTGGATCGGTGATCGCCCTCAAGGACAGCACGACCGACGGTTGCGGGATTGGGTAATGTTTTACTCTAGCCCGTTCGCACGCGTTCGGGCTCCCTACTTTAAACCTCGACCTTGTGTCATATCCACATTTTTGTGTGGAGACGAGGTGAATATTACACTCAGTCATCACCTGGTGGGTCTGTATGACCAGCTAAGACAAGCAAAGACTAGCTAAGACAAGCTTAGTACCCAGTTACCGTGTATGCGGGGGCTGGGCAGAATTTTGTCCCCTGGCCCGCGTATGCGCATTCGGGTCCACACATTAAAAACCGACCTTGTGTCACAACTTACTCCAGTGGAGGTCAGGGTAAATAAATACTTACTTGAGTCGGGACAATCATCACTTCTACTTTTTTCTTAGTTTCAGTTTTGTACACGCCAACTTCATATTTTGGATAATTACACTTGTCAGGTCCTTTCGAAAAGATCACAGTTAAATATCTTCCGTCATATTCGTAACTAAATGTCGGAGCAAAAGTACGGCAGTCTGAAATCAGATTAAAAAAACATGCTTTCTTTAATTAGGTTAACCCTGCGATGTTCATTTGGCGTGTTTTGTTTCCTCCCCCTCCAAAAAAAAAAAAAAACTTTTAAAGTATTTACATTATTCGGACTATTGTCCTCATTTTTGTTACCATTTGTATGACCTTTCGGCCGTTGTACACTCCGGCCTTCTTCAGTTGCTAGGAATTTAGGATACATGTCCCAGTGGATATAGATGTTGGTTAGTTTCTGACTTGACTCTTAGAATTGTGAATTTAATACCAAGCTACAGCAGCGATGAACAAGTGATTTGCAGGGTTAGAGGGAGATGACTCATGTCATGACTTCCAATCGAGACTTTACGCAAGGAATGAGGATGATATACCCCAGTGATTGTAATAAAGGGTTAGGGTCGAAATTCCTAGCACCTGAAGAGGGCCGGAGTGTACAACGGCCGAAACGTCGAACAAATAAATGGCAACAAAGATGTAAATACTGTAAATACTACCTCATCTCAGAAATATAGACAAACTTTTAAAGTGCTCGTAATTCCTAATTGGCGACATTTTTCTTTCTTTTGTCCCCTCCCACTACTACTCTACTGGCAGAATATGACGCAGTTGCAGTTCAGTTGTTATGAAAGGAAGACGCCGGGGGAAGGGCGGAACTATTCATTTTCAGAGATGGCTAACGAAGGGTGAAGGACGTTCTAACAAATCGTCAATCGTCAGAAAACACAGGCGCCATTGGCCAATTTCATGACAAGCACATGTGCTCCACGGTGATATCTGAGCCCATTTCTGTACACCATCTACACTCATGATTTAAATACTTCGATATGGTGTAATGGTTAGCATGCTTGTCATTCTAGAAAAATTGCAATCTATACTGGGTGCCCCATATTTTCCACTTTGTTCAACATCTACTCAACATTTAGAAAAAACCAGTTTAATATGGGATAATGGTTAGCAAGATTGTCTTACTATAACAATTGCGACTGCGTAGTGAGTTTGATTCTCACTCGTGCCACATAATTTTGGCCTTGTGCCACATCTAATTAACACTTAGAACATAATTTGGACAGTTCCATATAGTATAAAGTTAGCAAGATTCTCCTTCTGAAACAATTGCGACATTAACTGGGTGCCCAATACTTTCGGCCTTGTGCCACATCTAATCAACATTTAAAACATAAATTTGGCCGTTCAATATGGTGTAATAGTCAACAAGCTTGTCTTTCTTAAACAAAGGAGAGTGCGTAGTGAGATCGATCCTCACTGGGTTCGCCATATTTTCAGCTTTGTGTCACATCTATTCTACACTTAAAAGATTATTTGGCCACTTCAACATGGTGTAATGGTTAGTAAGCTTGTATTTCTAGAACAATTCCAACTGCATAGTGACCTCGATACTCACTGGATGCCCCATACATTCGGCCTTGTACCAATTCTAACCTGCAGTTTGAAGTTCATTCGGCCAGCTAAAGATGGTGTAATGGTTAGCAAGCTTGGATTTCTAGAACCATTCCGACTACATACTGAGCACGATACTCACTGGGTGCCCCATATATTCGGCCTTGTACCAATTCTAACCTGCAGTTTGAAGTTCATTCGGCCAGCTAAAGATGGTGTAATGGTTAGCAAGCTTGGATTTCTAGAACAATTCCGACTGCATACTGAGCTCGATAATCACTGGGTGCCCCATACATTCAGCCTTGTACCAATTTTAATCTGCAGTTTGGAATTCATTCGGCCAGCTAAAGATGGTGTAATGATTAGCAAACTTTGTATTTTTAGAACAATTCCGACTGCATACTGAGCGCGATACTCACTAGGTGACCCATATATTCGGCCTTGTACCAATTCTAATCTCTAGTTTGAAATTCATTCAGCTATCTAAAGGATGGTGTAATGGTTAGGAAGCTTGTCTTTCTCGAACAATTCTAACTTCATAGTAATCACAATAATCACTGGGTGTCCCCATACACTCAGTCCTAAATACGAATTTGCACGAGATACTAGATTAGCAACTAGATCACACCCTTTTACAGTGAAACCGATAAAATGCAGCCGTAACTTCTACTCCAACAGTTTCTTTCCTCGCACTTCCCGACTGTGGAATTCTCTTCCAAACGATTGCTTCCTCGACGGCTACAATCTCCAGGAGTTTAAATGTAAGGTCAATACACACCTCCTAACACACTAACCTGCTCCCATTCTATCAAGCACTCTTCCCATCTGCCCGACCCTCATCCTCGCTATCCTTACTCATCTGTCACCTTTCTCCTGACATTCCCTATGTCTATCCACTCCTTCTCTTTACCTTCCCCTATGTAGCCCCATGCGCAATAGTGGCAGTGGAATGCCTTGCTTGGGGTGAGATGATTAAAAAAAAAAAAGTCCTGTGTCACATTTATACTAGACTTAGTAGATCAGTTGGTCACTTCAAAATGGTGTAATGTTTAGCTACCTTGTCTTTCTAAAACAATTCCGATTTCATAGTGAACTCGATCCTCACTAGGTGTCTCAAACTTAAAGCCTTCTGCCACAACTAATCAAACTTTGAATACCATTTACTCAGTTCAACATGGTGTAATAGTTAGCAAGCTTGTCTTTCTAAAATAATTCTGATATCATCGTGAATTTGATCCTCACTATGTGTCTAATACGTTCCGCCTTGTGCCTGAAGTCCTCAAACTTTGAATATCATTTTGCCAGTTTAACATTGTTTAATGATTAGTAAGCTTGAATTTCTAGAACAATTCCGACTACATAGTGAACTCGATCCTCACTATGTGTCTCACACTTTCCGCCTTGTGACACAACTAATCAAACTATGAATATCATTTAGACAGTTCAACATGGTGTAATGGTTAGCAAGCTTTTTTTCTAGAAAAATTCCGACTTCATAGTGAACTCGATCCTCACTATGTGTCTCACACTTTTCTCTGTGTGTCACAACTAATCAAACTTTGAATATCATATAGCCAGTTCAATATGGTGTTATAGTTAGCAATCTTGTCTTTCTAAAACAATTCCGACTTCATAATGAACTCGATCCTTAATAGGTGTCTCACATTTTCAGCATTGTGCTAGAAGTAATCAAACTTTGAATATCATTTAGCCAGTTCAACATGGTGTAATGGTTAGCAAGCCTTTATTTCTAGAACAATTGTGACGGGATAGTGATCACGATCCTCATTGGGTGTCCAATTATTTCAGTCTGCTATCACTTCTAATTTACACTTAGAAAATCATTTGGCCAGTTCAGCATGGTTTTAATGGTTAGCAAGCCTGTTTTTCTAGAACAATTCCGACTTCATAGTGAATTCGATCCTCACTGGGTGTCCCATATTTTCAGCCTCGTGCAACTTCTATTCTGCAGTTAGAAAATTATTTGTCCTGTTAATAATGGTGTAATGGTTAGCAAGCTTGTCTTTCTAGAACAATTGCGATCTCTAATGAATAGCCTATACTTTCGGCCTTGTACCACATCTAACCTCCGCTTAGAAAACCACTCTTATGCCTCTATCCATCCCACGAAAACAACTATCAAGTTTACGGTCAACACAACTTTGCTTGGACACATTTCAGGGTTGGCTGATGAGGACTTCTTCATTTTTTTCTTTTTATACTTATCATGTTTCTTCAAGATGTAGTAAAAATGGCTGTCCACAATTTCATAACATGTTATTCTTTGTAGCCCTTAATATATATTTTCTTTTTGTTATCTCTCCTAAGCCTTGATCCACCATTCACTCGCTCCATCTCGCCGTGGAGGTTATACATTGTTTTCCTCTATCTCTCTGGCCTTCAATTCGTTCTGGGAGTAACAAATTTACCAAGCCCTTTTTCCCTTACTATGAATCCTAGAAATTTCTTATTCTGATACTGAGTATAAGTGTCCTTTCTGTTTCTATTTTCTCCCTGTCCTGGATATGACGATAAAATACATTCGCCATCAAAGCCTCTGGTTGAGAGTTTGGAGATTATGTGAATTGTGGAACCATCTCTTAATTGTTTTTTTTTTTAATCGTATCACCCCGAGCAAGGCGGTAACGCCACTGATGTGCAGGGGGCTACGTAATAGTGAAAAGATTGGAAAAGAGAAAGCCGGAAACCACATCCTAAACAGGAAACAAGGGATGAGCCTCTTAACCTGTTCAATAGATGTGGGTGGAGTGTGAATCGGGTGATAGTTTAGTCTATCTACTCCAATTGAAAAGAAAATAAAAATAAAAAAAAGAGTGAAAAGATTGGAAAAGAGAAAAACTAGAAACCATATCCTAAACAGGAAACAAGGGATGAGCCTCTTCACCTGTTCAACAGATGTGGGTGGAGTGTGAACCGGGCGATAGTTTAGTCTATCTACTCCAATTGAAAAGAAAATAAAAATAAAAAAAAGAGTGAAAAGATTGGAAAAGAGAAAAACCGGAAACCACATCCTAAACAAGAAACAAGGGATGAGCCTCTTCACCTGTTCAATAGATGTGGGTGGAGTGTGAACCGGGCGATAGTTTAGTCTATCTACTCCAACTGAAAAAAAATAAAGAGTGAAAAGAGAAAGCCGGAAACCACATCCTATACAGGGAAAAAGGGATGAGCCTCTTCACCTGTTCAATAGATGTGGGTGGAGTGTGAACCGGGCGATAGTTTAGTCTATCTACTCTAACTGAAAAAAAATAAAGAGTTAAAAGAGAAAGCCGGAAACCACATCCTAAACAGGGAAAAAGGGATGAGCCTCTTCACCTGTTCAATAGATGTGGGTGGAGTGTGAACCGGGCGATAGTTTAGTCTATCTACTCTAACTGAAAAAAATAAAGAGTTAAAAGAGAAAGCCGGAAACCACATCCTAAACAGGGAAAAAGGGATGAGCCTCTTCACCTGTTCAATAGATGTGGGTGGAGTGTGAACCGGACGATAGTTTAGTCTATCTACTCCAATTTTAATGTTTTCTGAAGCCCAGTTACATAGTAGCAAGCCACCAGACTCCCTCCGTATTCCATCGAGGAGAAGTAAGTCGCAATCAAATAGATGCTTCCTGCGAACCACAGCTGAATGGATCAAACACACAAGAGTATGTTTCTTTGATTACTAAAATCTTGACCTGTTCAAGTCTGGAGTCAAATATTATCCTCTCGTCCTATCCATCTACACCTAACGTGTACATATGGAGAGGTAGTTAACATAATAATTCTATTAAGAAAAATAAAACTGCAAATCAGAGAATCATGGTGCTATTAGAAGTACACTCCTGAAAACAAGATAAATCTTTTAAAGAAGATAGCTCATATCGTTCATAATTTCTTATTAATTTTATTTGTGAAACTACAATAATTTTCAATTTTTTAAATATTTTTAAACACTGTTAATCTGTCATTGCATATATAACAAAAATAAACTTGTAATCTTTCTGATATTATTCCTTTATTTATGATTACTGCCTATGCTTCTTTCAAAATATCATAATTTCGTATTAATTTGTGAAACTACAATAATTTTCAATTTTTGAAATATTTTTAAACACTGTTAATCTGTCATTGCATATATAACAAAAATAAACTTGTAATCTTTCTGATATTATTCCTTTATTTACGATTACTGCCTATGCTTCTTTCAAAATATAATTTCATATTAATTTGTGAAACTACAATAATTTTCAATTTTTGAAATATTTTTAAACACTGTTAATCTGTCATTGCATATATAACAAAAATAAACTTGTAATCTTTCTGATATTATTCCTTTATTTACGATTACTGCCTATGCTTCTTTCAAAATTTATGGTAATTGCCCTAAAAGGCTTCAAAAATTTATCTGAAGTACGTAATTATCCAGGGACCCAATTGTCTGGCGCGTAATTGTCTGGGACGCAGATATCCAGTGACCTGGTACGCCTTTCACTTGCAGTGTTCCTAATTTTCAAAAATGAAATTCCTGATGTCATCAGTTCACAATTGAATACCTATTCTGATGGCACAACTATTTACTCAAACGCAAGGGTTTACTGAGAGCAAAACAGAACGAGAGGACTTTAGTGAGGACAATAAAAGAACAGAGTTAAAAAAAAAGAAAAAGAAAATGGCAATTGCATTTATCAATCATTTAAGTGCCATACGTGATATACGCTTGGGCGATCATGTCTCGAAAGAGACATGACTGACTGGACAGAAGATTTTCCCGTAGTAGGTCCTGCTTTCATTTCGGATTTTTGTATTTCCGGTCCGTCAGCATCTTAGTTTACTACCGGTTGCTCTTTCTTGTCGTGAAAGAGATGTTTTTATATATTCTTTCCATCGCTGGAGTATTTCCTCTTTCTCCAATACGATCGTCCCATCCTTGGATTTTATACATCCTGTTGAGGAGCATGTTCTTTGTCCTGTCAATTGCCTTATTTCTCCTTTTGTCCTGTCAATTGCCTTATTTCTCCTTTTGTCCTGTCAATTGCATTTCTCCTTTAGTATTCTTGTTCAATCTCTCTACTTTTGTACATTCGTTGTTGAGCCAATCCTCTTTAGCATGACTGTACTTGGTCCTTATATCCTTTTGTAGTCTCTTGTATTTAGTTCCATGTCTTGGCATAGTTTTCTTTCTCCTTTGCATCATGTCAAGAATCTCTTCAGTCTTCGACTCATTTTTTCTTCTGCGTCTGATTTCCTCTGAGACCATGTTGTTTGCTCATGTCACTAGCGGTTCTTTAAGTGCGCTCCATTTCGAATTTCTATTTCCCTTTTGTTGTTTCCACTTCGGATTTTAATATTTCCGATCCGTCAGCATCTTTGTTCATTGTCGGTTGCTCTCTGTTGTCGTGAAAGAGATCTTTTATATATTCACCCAATCGCTGGAGTATTTCCTCTTTCTCTAATATGATCGTTCCATTCTTGGATTTTATACTTCCTATTGAGAAGCATGTTCTTTGTCCTCTTCTTCTTCTTCTTCTTCTTCTTCTTCTTCTTCTTCTTCTTCTTCTATGTGCCCTGTCCCTTCAGGACGTAGGCGATCATGGCTCTCCACGTCTACCTATCCCTTGTGGCTCTTAGTATGTTTGCTCCTGTTGCTCCTGGCAACCCCCGTTCCGTCATCCACCTGATCAGACCCTGCAAATATGTTATCCGCTGCCTTCCTCTGTCTCTCCTTCCTTCTATCTGTCCAGTCAGTATCAGGTTCTCCAGACTCTCCTTCCTCATTGCATGTCCCAGGAACTTCAGTTGTCTCTTCCTGATGCTCAGCATCAATTTCCTTTTTGTTGCCATTCTTTCTAACACCTCGTCGTTGCTTGTATGCTCAGTCCACGATATCCGTAGCATCCTTCTGTAGAACCACATTTCGCTCGCTTCCAATTTTGTCCTCATTTTCGATGATATTGTCCAGCATTCACAGCCGTATTGAAGAACTGACATCACGTAGCAGTCTAGCACTCTTTTCTTCGTTTCTATTGAGATTTTCCTGTGTGTTAGTATTTTGCTCATCTTCTGGAACGCGTCCTTTACCATGCCAATTCGCCTTCGGATCTCCGTGTCGCACTTTCCATCTCCTGTTAGAACACTTCCTAGGTATTTAAATTCTTGTACTTGTTTGATTCTGTTATCCCCCACCTGTATTTGGCATTTTGGGTTGTATCTTTTGCTGATGACCATGCACTCAGTTTTCTTAAAGTTTATTTGTTATGCATGTCTCCTTTATTAGTTTTGCTCAATCTCTCCACTTATGCATATTTATTGTTGAGCCATTCCTCTTTAGCCTGTTTGCACTTGCTCCTTATTTCCCCTTGTAGTTTCTTGTATGCAATTCGATGTTTCGGCATAGTTTTCTTTCTCCTTTGCATCATATCAAGACTCTCTTCAGTCATCCACTCCTTCTTTCTTACTTCCTCTGGGACCGTATTGTTTGCTGATGTCACGAGCGCTTCGTTAAGTGCGTCCCATTTCGAATTTCCGTTTCCCATTTGTTCTTCGTATTTGTTTCTCACACTGTATGTGTGTTTTTTCTGCAGGTTGAGGTCATTCAGGAGCGTGTTGTATTGCAGACTGAGTGCTGCACTAGGCTTCTTCAGTCTCCAAAGTTTCATCCTTAGTTAGCAAATGACTGGGAGGTGGTCGCTTCCACAGTCGGCACTTGGTTAGGTTTTGCCTTCAACTACTGCGTTTCTGACTCTTTTGTGGTTAATGTTATGGGGCCCCTATCTATAGGAATGGACTCTTCCTCCGTCAATAAATAATAACCTGAGTGACTTCTTTCTTCTGCGTCTGATTTCCTCTGAGACCGTGTTGTTTGCTGATGTCACTAGCGGTTCTTTAAGTGCGTCCCATTTCGAATTTCCGATTTGTTTTTTGTATTTGTTTCTCACACTGTCAGTATATCTTTTCTGAAGGTCGAGATAATTCAAGACTGTGTTGTGTTGCAGTCTTGGTGCTGCCCTAGGCTTCTTTTGTCGCCGAAATTTCACCCTTAGTTTGCAGAAAATTGGAAGGTGCTTGCTTCTACAGTCGGCATTTGGATGGTTTTTGCCTTGAGTCACTGCTATGCGGTCAGTTGTTGGAAATAATAAGTCCAAGATTTGCAGAAAACTTTTAAAACTGACAGAGATACGCAAAATATGAATTCTTTTATGTTATGTAATTATGTCGGAGGTGCGTTGTGGAGCAGTGGATATCGGCTCGGAACGAGAAATCGGGGAGCCGAGTTCGAATTCCAGTTGAATTTGTTGCATTCACTTACGCGCAAATACCCTTAGGAAAGGTATTAATCCGTCTCTTCCTCCCAGTTATGGGTTAAATAACAGGACAGATAGGGTTCTGTAGCCTTGGCTGGCAACCAGTCTACCGCAGAAAGCAATGGCAACCTACTGTGGGATAATCTTCTGTCCAGTCAGTCATGTCTCTTTCGAGACATGATCGCCCAAGCGTGTTTCACGTATGGCACTTAACTGACTGACTGAATTACACGTCTTGGAGTGATGATTTTCTAAGTGTGACTTAGATGTGGCATAAGGCCGAAATTATGGCGGACTTTCACGTATGGCACTTAACTGACTGACTGAATTACACGTCTTGGAGTGATGATTTTCTAAGTGTGACTTAGATGTGGCATAAGGCCGAAATTATGGCGGACTTTTTAAGGTTCGAGCTCACTGCTCAGTCGTAATTGCTCTGGCGTTAACCATTACTCCACGTCGGGATGTGGGGGACCAACAGTATGAGTAGACGGGCGAACTACTTAGTGGAAGTTAAAAAGAAAACGAAACGGAAAACATTTTTATGTAAATTGTGCTCTGGCTTGTTTCGTTGTTACGCCTGAGTTAAATTCAAAATATTTTATATCAATAAAATTTTACGAGCTAGACACTTTGTGTAACAATAGAAGAGAAATAAATGTCGCCTTTAATTTGATATAATGTATTTTTTGTTGTTGTTGAAGTGTTATCGTGATTTTTTTGTATTAAGCAATATTATGTAAACTGTTGTACGGTGACGTGGGTATGGTCGATAGGTTTTGGTCACGAGAACAAAATAATGGCACTTAAAATGTTCGCAGGTGAACATCTTGAAAGAATAAGGGAAAGGTATGTTAAATATTCGTGTTAGGTTTTTACCATGACAAAATAAAACGGTTATGGAAAAATGACACACTCGCCGAGTATTGAAAATAACTAATTTATTATTGTGGAAACATGGTTAAAGCGAACAGTTGTGAATATTGAATAAGGACGTGGTTATGGAGAGCTTATCAAAGTTCTGCGCGCTATGTTTCTGGGCTCCTGCCGGAAGTCCCTTCCTGTCTCCCAGCATGCACATATTAGCTGGGGATGGACTCACTTCTATGGTTAAGCAGAAATGACTTCTAGCTGACAGTTGGTAAGTAAAATTTTAGTTTGAGTTTAAGAGTCTGATCACAACCCTCGAAGCGTACGGTTGATTAAAATCGGATCTTCCCGATGGAGGGTTGGTGGGGGAGGGGGGATTACAACTCAGACCAAAGAAACACCATTTTGCTCCACGGCAAGGTCACTGCTTTGTTTGAAAAGATTATGTGTTTGAAAAAAAAAGGGAATAAATTATACAGTGTAACCCGGATATAAGAGAATTGTTGGGACCGGATAAGAATTATCTTATATCCGGGTTTGGTCTATTTTATATATATTACCACAGGCTCTATTTTGGGACCAGAGAAAGTCTCTCTTATATCCATGTTCTCTTATATCAGGGTCTCTTATATACGGGTTATACTGTATTTTATATTTTATTTACATTTGGGTCCAGTCCTATTGTTTTTGACAGATGCGTTTGTTGCCAATGTTATTGGTGTTTCTGACGGTATGGGATACAAATCCTATATAATTCATCAACCAGCTGAAAAAACAGAATAAATTGCACACCCAAAAATCGGATTCAAACGACTACAACATTTGGGAAAAAACCCAAAGTAAAATTGCACACCTTCAAAGAGGATCCAAACCGCTAAAAGCTTTTCTTTTTCACAAGTCAGTGTGAAAAGCGATACTCTGGATTTTGATTAGTTGACAAATCGAGAAATTCAAAATACGTCAGCGAAACGGTATTTTTTTTTACAGCTAAAGAAAAAAATAGTCCTAGGATCCTCCCACGTCATCAGAATTCAATATTCAAGGATGTCCCTTGACCGGTCACAGTCAGTCAGTCAGTCAGTCAGTCTGTCAGTCAGTCAGTCAGAGGGCTAGTGAGAGACAGTAGTCGATCGATCCGTCAATCAAGCAAGCAGTCGCTCTGTCAGTCAACGAGTCGGGAGAGACATTCCGACACGTCAGTCAAGCCCAAAAGGCGCAGTGTCAGATACACAGAGCCCGATAAGCGACGACATCAAAGAGACCAGTGCCGACAAACAAATCCGTCGCCGACCCAACCACCACGAATGAGAAGAAGAAAGAGAGAAACAAGACACCTGCAACGACTGGAAAACTTTTCACATCTCTCATCAACCAAAAAGGAGAAGTAATACAAACTTACTAAGTTAAGTAGACTGATTCATCGTTTTTACACACAGATTCTACCAATTACTACTATCTCCATTTGACTCTCTCTCTCTCTATCCCTTCGGGAATTCTCATTCACACTCCTTTTCAACACAATTTGAAACATTTTCCTTTTTCACCTACTTAGCGGCTGATACATAAAAAGGAAAGAAACTTTGTGCTACTACTCTGTTTAATTACAGACACAAAACAGACACTTTATATTCAAACAACATTCACTCCAATCCAAAGGACACTTTTTTTACCAAATAGAAGATACAAAGAATTGTACAAATTATTTATACTGTTTATATGTCATCAAATACAATATTTTCATATTTTTATACAACATTTCTTATTGCGTTGTCTTTTCTTTAAATTTGTGTTGTGTTTTTGTGGACCGGATAGCCTGCATTAAATCTCCCTTTTAAATCCGGGTTGTTCTGGAACCTACAACGGTGACGACGAAAGGACAAAGAAAATGGAAAAGAAGATTGTGAAATCTGATTGTGTAATTGATTTATGCAAGGAGGTCTGGTTGAATGTTTCCCCCGACGGGGAAAAATTTGTCCCCAGTGAGGGTTGGATCGGGTGGTGGTCTCCGATAGAAGTCATTTGAAGTCATTTATAACTGATTTATGCTGGAAGCTGGGTGGAGTGATCCCCGACAAAGAGAAATTTATCCCCAGTGAAATGGTAATCTCCGAGAAAAGTTATTTGAAGGGTTTATAACTGATTTTTGTGAAGAAGTAGGATTGAGTGGCCCCAACCCGAGAAAATGGTTAATGATTTGAGAAGATTTAATCGTTGCCCCAGAAGTTTTAATCGCCGCCGTTCCAGTTATAGTGAAATCCGCCGAAGTTGTTCAGAGTTAATTGTTATCGTCGTTTGTTCAGTTATCATTGATTAGATACTGTGGCCACAGCCGACATCGTTTGTTCCAGTCATCGTTTGTTCCAGACAATATGTGTGGTCATCCGGGTGATCTAACGTCTTGTTCTGGTGCGAAGGCGCACGGTTTTACAAGGCATGCAAATAAGCGGCTGCCATGTGGACGTACTAGCCGCCCGTTGTAATTCGACTGCAAATAAGCGGCCGCCCTGTGGACGTACTAGCCGCCCGTTGTAATTCGTCTGCAAATAAGCGGCTGCCATGTGGACGTACTAGCCGCCCGTTGTAATTCGACTGCAAATAAGCGGCCGCCCTGTGGACGTACTAGCCGCCCGTTGTAATTCGTCTGCAAATAAGCGGCTGCCATGTGGACGTACTAGCCGGCCGTTGTAATTCGTTTGCAAATAAGCGGCTGTCATGTGGACGTACTAGCCGGCCGTTGTAATTCGTCTGCAAACAAGCGGCCGCCATGTGGACGTACTAGCCGCCCGTTGTACTTCGTCTGCAAATAAGCGGCCGCCATGTGGACGTACTAGCCGCCCGTTGTACTTCGTCTGCAAATAAGCGGCCGCCCTGTGGACGTACTAGCCGCCCGTTGTAATTCGTCTGCAAATAAGCGGCCGCCCTGTGGACGTACTAGCCGCCCGTTGTAATTCGTCTGCAAATAAGCGGCCGCCAATGTGGACGTACTAGCCGCCCGTTGTAATTCGTCTGCAAATAAGCGGCCGCCATGTGGACGTACTAGCCGCCCGTTGTAATTCGTCTGCAAACAAGCGGCCGCCCTGTGGACGTACTAGCCGCCCGTTGTAATTCGTCTGCAAATAAGCGGCCGCCATGTGGACGTACTAGCCGCCCGTTGTAATTCGTCTGCAAATAAGCGGCCGCCATGTGGACGTACTAGCCGCCCGTTGTAATTCGTCTGCAAATAAGCGGCCGCCATGTGGACGTACTAGCCGCCCGTTGTAATTCGTCTGCAAATAAGCGGCCGCCCTGTGGACGTACTAGCCGCACGTTGTAATTCGACTGCAAATAAGCGGCCGCCATGTGGACGTACTAGCCGCCCGTTGTAATTCGTCTGCAAATAAGCGGCCGCCATGTGGACGTACTAGCCGCCCGTTGTAATTCGTCTGCAAATAAGCGGCCGCCATGTGGACGTACTAGCCGCCCGTTGTAATTCGTCTGCAAATAAGCGGCCGCCATGTGGACGTACTAGCCGCCCGTTGTAATTCGTCTGCAAACAAGCGGCCGCCATGTGGACGTACTAGCCGCCCGTTGTAATTCGTCTGCAAATAAGCGGCCGCCATGTGGACGTACTAGCCGCCCGTTGTAATTCGACTGCAAATAAGCGGCCGCCATGTGGACGTACTAGCCGCCCGTTGTAATTCGTCTGCAAATAAGCGGCCGACCTGTGGACGCACCAGTCGCCCGTTGTAATTCGTTCGCAAACAAGCGGCTGCCCTGTGGACGTACTAGCCGCCCGTTGTAATTGTCTGCAAATAAGCGGCTGCCCTGTGGACGCACTACGCCCGCGTAATTCGTCTGCAAATAAGCGGTCATGTGGACGTACTAGCCGCCCGTTGTAATTCGTCTGCAAATAAGCGGCGCCATGTGGACGTACTAGCCGCCCGTTGTAATTCGTCTGCAAACAAGCGGCCGCTACGTGGACGTACTAGCCGCCTGTTGTAATTCGTTCGCAAACAAGCGGTCGCCAGGACGTACCAGCCACCCGTTGTAACTGGACTGCAACAAGGCCGCTATGTATGCACCAGCTGCCCGTTGTAATTCGTTCGCAAACAAGCGGCCGCCATGTGGACGCACTAGCCGCCCGTTGTAATTCGCAAATAAGCGGCTGCCCCAGACGGCCACGCCTGCCGACCAGTCTGCAAACAAGCGGGTTGCCCTGTGGACGCCCACCAGCTGCCCGTTGTAATTGGGTCTGCAAATAAGCGGCCGCCCTGTGGACGTACCAGCCACCTGTTGTAATCGTCTGCAAATGTTGCCGTCATGTGACGCACTAGCCGCCCGTTAACCGTCTGCAAACAAGCGGCTGCCCTGTGGACGTACTAGCCGCCCGTTGTAATTCGTCTGCAAATAAGCGGTCGCTATGTGGACGCATTTGCCGCCCGTTGTAATTCGTCTGCAAACAAGCGGCTGCCCTGTGGA
>JBBBDQ010001422.1:957500-1047500 GCA_037127315.1 Ascarosepion bandense
AGTCGATACTAGCCTAAAGCATAATCGGCCCTGGGTATTAGGCTGCAGTCGATACTAGCCTAAAGCATAATCGGCCCTGGGTATTAGGCCGCAGTCGATACTAGCCTAAAGCATAATCAACCCTGGGTATTAGGCTGCAGTCGATACTAGCCTAAAGCATAATCGGCCCTGGGTATTAGGACGCAGGCGATACTAGCCTAAAGCATAATCGGCCCTGGGTATTAGGCCGCAGTTGATACTAGCCTAAAGCATAATCTGGCACTATGCCCTAAGGCTGCAGTCGATACTATTCTAAAAGATAAGTCTGCATGGGATAGTTGACTAAATGGTAATCCCGCCTTGGGCTGCAGCATGTCCTAGCCTAAGTGATACTCTGGCTCTGGGCCCTACACTGCAGCCTATACTAACCTAAAGTATAATCCGGCCTTGGTCCCTAGGCTGCAGCCGATACTTGATTAAAGGATATTCCTGATCTGGGCATTAACCTGCAGGCTATACTAGCCTGAAAGATAATCCAGTCCTTGACTCTAGACTACAGCATATACTAGCCTGAAGTATAATTCGCAACAAGGCTCTAGCGTAAAGGTTAATCCAGCTTTGTGCCCGGCTGCAGTCGATACTAGCCTAAAAGATTATTTGGCCTTGGGTCCTAACTTGCAGTCGATACTATCTAAAAGAATAACCCGGCCATGGACCTTAAGCTGCATTTGATATTAGCCGAAAGGATAATCCGATCCTTGGTCCTTGGATGTAGTCAATACTAGCCTAAAGGATAACCTGATCCTGGGTCTTAGGTTGCAGCCTATTTTAGCTTAAAGAATAATCCAAACCTCGGCACTAAGCTGTAGTCAATACTAGCCTAAAGGATAACCTGATCCTGGGTCTTAGGTTGCAGCCTATTTTAGCTTAAAAAATAATCCAAACCTCGGCACTAAGCTGTAGTCAATACTAGCCTAAAGGATAACCTGATCCTGGGTCTTAGGTTGCAGCCTATTTTAGCTTAAAGAATAATCCAAACCTCGGCACTAAGCTGTAGTCAATACTAGCCTAAAGGATAACCTGATCCTGGGTCTTAGGTTGCAGCCTATTTTAGCTTAAAGAATAATCCAAACCTCGGCTCTAAGCTGTAGTCGATACTAGCCTAAAGGATAACCTGATCCTGGGTCTTAGGTTGCAGCCTATTTTAGCTTAAAAAATAATCCAAACCTCGGCACTAAGCTGTAGTCAATACTAGCCTAAAGGATAACCTGATCCTGGGTCTTAGGTTGCAGCCTATTTTAGCTTAAAGAAAAATCCAAACCTCGGCACTAAGCTGTAGTCAATACTAGCCTAAAGGATAACCTGATCCTGGGTCTTAGGTTGCAGCCTATTTTAGCTTAAAGAATAATCCAAACCTCGGCTCTAAGCTGTAGTCGATACTAGCCTAAAGGATAACCTGATCCTGGGTCTTAGGTTGCAGCCTATTTTAGCTTAAAGAATAATCCAAACCTCGGCTCTAAGCTGTAGTCGATACTAGCCTAAAGGATAACCTGATCCTGGGTCTTAGGTTGCAGCCTATTTTAGCTTAAAAAATAATCCAAACCTCGGCACTAAGCTGTAGTCAATACTAGCCTAAAGGATAACCTGATCCTGGGTCTTAGGTTGCAGCCTATTTTAGCTTAAAGAATAATCCAAACCTCGGCTCTAAGCTGTAGTCGATACTAGCCTAAAGGATAACCTGATCCTGGGTCTTAGGTTGCAGCCTATTTTAGCTTCAAGAATAATCCAAACCTCGGCTCTAAGCTGTAGTCGATACTAGCCTAAAGGATAACCTGATCCTGGGTCTTAGGTTGCAGCCTATTTTAGCTTAAAAAATAATCCAAACCTCGGCACTAAGCTGTAGTCAATACTAGCCTAAAGGATAACCTGATCCTGGGTCTTAGGTTGCAGCCTATTTTAGCTTAAAGAATAATCCAAACCTCGGCTCTAAGCTGTAGTCGATACTAGCCTAAAGGATAACCTGATCCTGGGTCTTAGGTTGCAGCCTATTTTAGCTTAAAAAATAATCCAAACCTCGGCACTAAGCTGTAGTCAATACTAGCCTAAAGGATAACCTGATCCTGGGTCTTAGGTTGCAGCCTATTTTAGCTTAAAGAATAATCCAAACCTCGGCTCTAAGCTGTAGTCGATACTAGCCTAAAGGATAACCTGATCCTGGGTCTTAGGTTGCAGCCTATTTTAGCTTAAAAAATAATCCAAACCTCGGCACTAAGCTGTAGTCAATACTAGCCTAAAGGATAACCTGATCCTGGGTCTTAGGTTGCAGCCTATTTTAGCTTAAAGAATAATCCAAACCTCGGCTCTAAGCTGTAGTCGATACTAGCCTAAAGGATAACCTGATCCTGCGTCTTAGGTTGCAGCCTATTTTAGCTTAAAGAATAATCCAAACCTCGGCTCTAAGCTGTAGTCGATACTAGCCTAAAGGATAACCTGATCCTGGGTCTTAGGTCGCAGCCTATTTTAGCTTAAAGAATAATCCAAACCTCGGCACTAAGCTGTAGTCAATACTAGCCTAAAGGATAACCTGATCCTGGGTCTTAGGTTGCAGCCTATTTTAGCTTAAAGAATAATCCAAACCTCGGCTCTAAGCTGTAGTTGATACTAGCCTAAAGGATAACCTGATCCTGGGTCTTAGGTTGCAGCCTATTTTAGCTTAAAAAATAATCCAAACCTCGGCACTAAGCTGTAGTCAATACTAGCCTAAAGGATAACCTGATCCTGGGTCTTAGGTTGCAGCCTATTTTAGCTTAAAGAATAATCCAAACCTCGGCTCTAAGCTGTAGTCGATACTAGCCTAAAGGATAACCTGATCCTGGGTCTTAGGTTGCAGCCTATTTTAGCTTAAAGAATAATCCAAACCTCGGCTCTAAGCTGTAGTCGATACTAGCCTAAAGGATAACCTGATCCTGGGTCTTAGGTTGCAGCCTATTTTAGCTTAAAGAATAATCCAAACCTCGGCTCTAAGCTGTAGTCAATACTAGCCTAAAGGATAACCTGATCCTGGGTCTTAGGTTGCAGCCTATTTTAGCTTAAAGAATAATCCAAACCTCGGCTCTAAGCTGTAGTCAATACTAGCCTAAAGGATAACCTGATCCTGGGTCTTAGGTTGCAGCCTATTTTAGCTTAAAGAATAATCCAAACCTCGGCTCTAAGCTGTAGTCAATACTAGCCTAAAGGATAACCTGATCCTGGGTCTTAGGTTGCAGCCTATTTTAGCTTAAAGAATAATCCAAACCTCGGCTCTAAGCTGTAGTCAATACTAGCCTAAAGGATAACCTGATCCTGGGTCTTAGGTTGCAGCCTATTTTAGCTTAAAGAATAATCCAAACCTCGGCACTAAGCTGTAGTCAATACTAGCCTAAAGGATAACCTGATCCTGGGTCTTAGGTTGCAGCCTATTTTAGCTTAAAGAATAATCCAAACCTCGGCACTAAGCTGTAGTCAATACTAGCCTAAAGGATAACCTGATCCTGGGTCTTAGGTTGCAGCCTATTTTAGCTTAAAGAATAATCCAAACCTCGGCACTAAGCTGTAGTCAATACTAGCCTAAAGGATAACCTGATCCTGGGTCTTAGGTTGCAGCCTATTTTAGCTTAAAGAATAATCCAAACCTCGGCTCTAAGCTGTAGTCGATACTAGCCTAAAGGATAACCTGATCCTGGGTCTTAGGTTGCAGCCTATTTTAGCTTAAAGAATAATCCAAACCTCGGCTCTAAGCTGTAGTCGATACTAGCCTAAAGGATAACCTGATCCTGGGTCTTAGGTTGCAGCCTATTTTAGCTTAAAAAATAATCCAAACCTCGGCACTAAGCTGTAGTCAATACTAGCCTAAAGGATAACCTGATCCTGGGTCTTAGGTTGCAGCCTATTTTAGCTTAAAGAATAATCCAAACCTCGGCACTAAGCTGTAGTCAATACTAGCCTAAAGGATAACCTGATCCTGGGTCTTAGGTTGCAGCCTATTTTAGCTTAAAGAATAATCCAAACCTCGGCACTAAGCTGTAGTCAATACTAGCCTAAAGGATAACCTGATCCTGGGTCTTAGGTTGCAGCCTATTTTAGCTTAAAGAATAATCTAAACCTCGGCTCTAAGCTGTAGTCGATACTAGCCTAAAGGATAACCTGATCCTGGGTCTTAGGTTGCAGCCTATTTTAGCTTAAAAAATAATCCAAACCTCGGCACTAAGCTGTAGTCGATACTAGCCTAAAGGATAACCTGATCCTGGGTCTTAGGTTGCAGCCTATTTTAGCTTAAAAAATAATCCAAACCTCGGCACTAAGCTGTAGTCGATACTAGCCTAAAGGATAACCTGATCCTGGGTCTTAGGTTGCAGCCTATTTTAGCTTAAAGAATAATCCAAATCTCGGCTCTAAGCTGTAGTCGATACTAGCCTAAAGGATAACCTGATCCTGGGTCTTAGGTTGCAGCCTATTTTAGCTTAAAGAATAATCCAAACCTCGGCTCTAAGCTGTAGTCGATACTAGCCTAAAGGATAACCTGATCCTGGGTCTTAGGTTGCAGCCTATTTTAGCTTAAAAAATAATCCAAACCTCGGCACTAAGCTGTAGTCGATACTAGCCTAAAGGATAACCTGATCCTGGGTCTTAGGTTGCAGCCTATTTTAGCTTAAAGAATAATCCAAACCTCGGCTCTAAGCTGTAGTCGATACTAGCCTTATCATAATCTGGCAATGGTCCCTAGACCGCAGTTGATACTAGTTGATAATCCAGCTGTGCACCATAGGCTGCAGCCTAATCTAGTCTAAAAAAGATAATCCGGCTATGGACCCTAGGATGCAGTCTATTCTAGGTTAAAGTATAATCTGGTCCTGTTCCCTAGGCTGCAGTCGATACTAGCCTAAATGATAATTCGGCTCTGTGCCCTAGGCTACTGACTATACTAGCCTAAATGATTATCCGGTCCTAGGCTGCCGATACTGGACACAATGATAATCTGGCCATGGGCTCTAGGCTGTAACCTATACTAGCCTATACGATAATCCGACACCAGACACTAGGCTGCAGTCGATACTAGCCTAAAAATTAATCCTGCCATACAAGTAGAATATACTTCATTGTTCTTTTATGATCACCAAGTCGATCCCACTAAATACAGAATTTGAGTCTTGAGTGGACAAAGTATGTGAGAAAATCCATTTATAAAGCAGGAATAATGCTTTTTTTCTTTTGGTCTATTTTATTAATTTCTCGAAAACTCAATTAAAAAGTGCTGTTCTTCTTAAGATTAAGCAAGCAAAAAGTGAATGACTCAACAAGAACAATATAGAAATAGTAGAACTACATAATCATGAAATTAAGGAAATAGTAAAGAGAAGAATGTATTCTTTGACAAGGCAAAGTTTTCCTGCCAAATACAATATTCATCTCCTCAAGTCTATGGTTTGAAAGTAAAAAAGTCAGAAAGTTTGAAATTTGTCTTGAATGGCCACTCTTCTAGATCTTTTTACCTTAATGCAGAACTCTAGCCTTGGATCTGCGTAGTTTTAATTTTCATCGACTACCTTCCAGATATTATCAGTTCTCAAATGAATACCTATACTGATGACGCATCTATTTACTCCTGTCTAAATCGTAAGTCTGATCGGTTTAATGAGGTCAAATTGGCAGCTGATTTAAAAAATGATCCCTTACCTACCACCGTGACATGGCTTCTCTCTGTCTTATCTACAAATATTTTCATTCTTCTGATGAGCTTTTATCCTTGGTATCTTGACAGCATGAATTTAAGATACTACTAGATTGGTAATTAGGTCTCAACATTTTACTGTTGAACTAGCTAGATTTAACTTGAAGTCTTATTCCAATAGTTTCTTTACTTGCACTATTCGCATGTGGAAGAGATTTTTGGCTTCTCTGTCACCTGTGATCTTGTAAATGCAACGTCAATGTAAATGCAAGGTCAATCACCATTTACTAATTTTTGAATCTTGTTTTTTTTTTTTTCCTTTTGTTCACTGAAGTCTTCGCATTCTCTTTCACTTCCAATAACATATTTTGTCTTAGTGGCATTATTTCCTTCCTTCGGGTCAAAGGATTAAAAAAAAGATAAAAAAAGAAAATATGTAAGATAATGGCACGTACCAGGCCAGAACTGTTATTGGTGATTGCATCAGTGTAGTCCAATATGCGACAAATATCAGAGTCTCCGGGCGATTTCAGGACAATTTTAAACCCCTTGACATTTTTTATATCTGCATGAGAGAAAAAAAAACGAATATATGATGAGAGAGTCAATAACAGTACAAAGTTTCCTCACTTTTTGCCAAAGAAGAGTTCTGGTGTGGTGTTCAAGATTAAAAACAAACAAAAACAGAACCCCGTTGGTTGCTTTTACACACACACACACACACACACACACACATATATATATTTAATATATATATATATATATATATATATATATATATATATATATATATATATATATATATATTGACAGTTTAATACTTAGTTTTTGGTCCTAATAGGGTTAGACCACTACACATTTGTATTAAAATGTGTTTTATACAATTATATTGTAGAGCTTTTGAATATTTCTCTCTCTCTCTCTCTCTCTCTCTCTCTCTCTCTATATATATATATATATATATATATATATTTTTTTTTTTTTTCATTTATAAACGAGTTATTTCGTTACCTCGGTTTCCACCAGGAGTGGTTTCTTCAGGCGATTTTTAATAACTTATTAACTTATTAAATAATAACTTAATAAGTTTCTTCAGGCGAAGTTATTAAAAATCGCCTGAAAAAAACACTCATGGTGGAAGTTTTGTAATTTGCTTGAAGCATTGTGTAAAACAGTTGTATGGGTTATGTCTTGAAGGCTGTCACAATGCGTTGAATGAAATAAAGGAAGGTAAGGAAGTGTTTTTATTACCTATTTATTACATCGATATTTCGAGATTAAAATCTCATCATCAGAATGGCAGAGAATCGTTTGACTGTCCGAACTTCGTCGCAGTCCTATGAACGGCTGGCCAGCTTTGTCCACTGCAGCTGTACGTGTGTGTGCGCGTGTGTTTGCACGTGTGTGAGTGTGTGTGTGTGTGTGTGTGTGTGTGTATTCTAGTTGGGGCCTTTATGGTCTGATAATATCAGTCCGCTCGTATGTGTGGTGTATCTTGATGCGATCTGGTAATTCACATGACATTTTGACCGGGTCAAAGAGTATCAGTTTCATTACTATTGTTTTGTCTATCTGATTTATCTGGTGGTGTTTGCTCGTTGTGCGTGTCTATGTGCGTGTGGTATTGTAATTAAATCTCCCGTATTTTATATATATATATATATATATATATATATATGTGTGTGTGTGTGTGTGTGTGTGTGTGTGTGTGTGTGTGTGTGTGTGTGTGTGTTCTTTCCTGGTTTGCGATTTGTTATAAGCGCCTCCGCTACTCTGCCGGGAGGGAGAAATGTGTGTGCGTGGTTATTGTTACTATCGTGGCCGTGTGTATGGGCTTTGTTGTTGTGGTGAGTGTGTGTCATGTGCGTCTTAGCGTTGTCTATTCTGTTATGTAATCTAGGTTTAGCTCTTGTCGACTGTTGATTGGCGGGTGTAATTTAGCTATTATTAGGGACTCTTTTATGCGCAGGATACTTATGTTGCGCTCTCTAGCCACGATGTTGACGGTTACGTTCTTATTCGTATTTTTGCATTTTTTAAAATGTTTTTGGAAAGACGACGCTTGCATGTGTAAATGTTCTTTTATCCTGATATGTAATGGTCTTATGGTGCTGCCAACATAGAATGCTTCGCATTTGGCGCATTGTATGCGGTATACGACATATACCTGTTGGCATATACCGGTGCCTGCAATAGGGCAATTGGCTAGTGTGCATGTGGTGTTGTTATTTGTTCTGTGTTTGGGGTTGAGGTGTCTGCGAAGAGTGAGGCCGTAGTGTGCCAGCTGTATATCCAATCGCTCTCTGCGGATAGCTCTGCGTATTTTTGATGTTATATATTCGCTGAAGTGTGGTAGCCTCAGCCTAAAAGACAACATAATACCCAACACCATCAAGAACTTCCCGGCATGCTTCAAATCACCAAGCCGAAAACAATCGCTGGACTACTTGCGTAAATTCTGCATGATGAAGATCATACAACACCTACACCATACACTACATAAGCACATACGCACATACCACGAAGTTCTTCCGACACTCGAAACAACACCAGAGGCTACTGCACGAATTACAACGGCCCTCAACAAAAACTACCACTCAAGCGTACACCACGAGAAGGTACGCCCCAAGGAGAAATTTCTGTGGTTATACAAAAAACAACATCCAGATGATCCTCACCACACAGACACATACGAAATACAAGATATACTACCCACAAAACAACCGCTGGTCACGGATTTATCTAAGTCTCTCTCACATGAGGAACTTGAAATACTAAATCTCAGGCCAAAGTTTATACTGACGCAGAAGCTAAATGATAAAACAATGCTGGATGTTGAAACAAACTCTGCCGGACAGCATACCAAATGAAATGGCTATCGGTTATTAACAACACAAACAACGCCCCAACACCAACCGCGAATGCGCCCAAACAATTCCCCACCTACACCCTAGACAACCCACTCCACCCACCCCTACACAACCACGCGCTTAACCTTAAACACTCCCGACTTAAACAAACTATATTCACGATCCTAAAGGACAGTATTGGTAAAATACCGCACAACCTCACCAGAGCACAACGCCACACCCTAGACACCCTGAGAGAGAAGGACCTCATTTACCTCCCATCAGATAAAGGTAAGGAATTCTGCGCTATACCCCGAGACACATATAGCCGTTTAGCACTCGCACACCTCAGCAACACACAACTATATGCGGTAGCCACAGACATAACCCCAACCCTAATAGAACACCGCATTAACACTGCATGGCATGAGATATGCAATTAACGGAAAATCCCTAGCAAGTACAGGATAAATTTCACCACCAAGAACAGTAACCTCCCTAAATTCTACCACCTAATCAAAACACCCAAAAATAACACGACACCACAAATTAGACCCATTGTCTCTAGCATAGAAGGCCCCACATACAAAATAGCATGGCTACTATCACAAATCCTTAAACCCATACTCTCCACCTTCCCCGGACACGTCAAAAGTTCCGATGAAGTCATCCACAGACTACACGGCATTCATCAAAACAAGCTACAACATAACCGATACGCATTCAGCCTTGATGTTGTCTCGCTATATACGTCAGTACCGGCCCACCCAGCGGTTGATTTAATAATGGAATGCATCAACACTTCAAGCATACACTGCTACTACTTCACCTACTCCTGAGAACTATAGTAGACAACACCTACTTTACGTTCCAAGGACGCACCTACAAACAGACCACCGGCCTTCCGATGGGGTCCAGCCTATCGGGACTACTTGCCGTCACATACATGAACCAACTGGAGCGTCGCGCACTCAAACCTGCCATTCATACGCCTTATTCACGAGATATATTGATGATATACTCATCCTTACTTCTTCACGTGACGAGGCAAGCAGAATGGCAGCGACGTTCAACAGTATGGACGGCAAAATAAAATTCACGATTGAGCACCCCGATGCCAGTGGATGCTTATCACTTCTGGACATCATGCTAAAAGTATCGGATAGAGGTGAACTTCACACCGATTTCTACAAAAAGCCTGCCAGCAGGGATATGTTTGTCTACTACCGATCAGCCCTCCCTCTCAGCGCTAAGACTGGCTACATCGAAAACGAGCTCGCACGTATCCGAAACAAATGCAGCAAAGATGAGCACGTTAACACCCACTCTGCACTCTTCAAGGAAACACTGGTGACGAACGGTTACCCACAATCCTTTGATGGACGCCTGGAACGGAAGGGTAGTAGGGGCCCAAGGCGCCACACCCTATCTAACACCTTCTTCCTGAGGCTACCACACTTCAGCGAATATATAACATCAAAAATACGTAGAGCTATCCACAGAGAGCGATTGGACATACAGCTGGCACACTACGGCCCCACTCTTCGCAGACACCTCAACCCCAAACACAGAACAAATAACAACACCACATGCACACTAGCCAATTGCCCTATTGCAGGCACCGGTATATGCCACCAGGTATATGTCGTATACCGCATACAATGCGCCAAATGCGAAGCATTCTATGTTGGCAGAACCATAAGACCATTACATATCAGGATAAAAGAACATTTACACACGCAAGCGTCGTCTTTCCAAAAACATTTAAAAAAATGCAAAAATACGAACAAGAACGTAACCGTCAACATCGTGGCTAGAGAGCGCAATATAGGTAACCTGCGCATAAAAGAGTCCCTAATAATAGCTAAATTACACCCGCCAATCAACGGTCGGCAAGAGCTAAACCTAGATTACATAACAGAATAGACAACGTTAACACGCACATGACACACACTCACCACAACAACAAAGCCCATACACACGGCCACGATAGTAACAATAACCACGCACACACATTTCTCCCTCCCGGCAGAGTAGCGAAGGCGCTTATAACAAATCGCAAATCAGGAAAGAACACACACACACACACACACACACACACACACACACACACACACACACACACATATATAATATATATATATATATATATATAAAATAAGGGAGATTTAATTACAATACCACACGCACACAGACACGCACAACGAGCAAACACCACCAGATAAATCTGATATTCTTTGACCCGGTCAAAATGTCATGTGAATTTTCAGATCGCATCAAGATACACCACACATACGAGCGGACTGATATCATCAGACCATAAAGGCCCCAACTAGAATACACACACATACACACACACACACACGTACACACACACACGTACACCAGCTAGAATACACGCATATACACACGCACACTTACGCACGTGCAAACAATCGCGCACACACACGTACAGCTGCAGTGGACAAAGCTGGCCAGCCGTTCATAGGACCGCGACGATGTTCGGACAGTCAAACGATTCTCTGCCATTTTGATGATGAGATTTTAATCTCGAAATATCGATGTAATAAATAGGTAATACAGACACTTCCTTACCTTCCTTTATTTCATTCAACGCATTGTGACAGCCTTCAAGACATAACCCATACAACGAATATATGTATATATATATATATATAGAGAGAGAGAGAGAGAGAGAGAGACAGACAGACAGACAGACAGACAGAGATAGAGAAAAAACTCAACACACAATTAAACGGCTATAAATCCAGAAGTTATTTCGGCAGTTGTAAAAATTACAAGATACTTCTTCAAATCCCAAAAATCAAATTTGAAGAAGCCGTTTGTAATGTTCACAGATGGCGAAATAAATTCTCTATTTACTCTATTTTTCATATTGCTTTGGATAATATCCATGTACCTCTCTATTTTTATCTATTTAACATATAATCAGATAAATTGTTTTACAGGTTTGTCATTATCATATATATATATATATATATATATATATATATATATATATATATATTAGTCATCTACATACAGCTCATCAGTGTATCACAGCTCATCAGTGTGGCTAGAGATATCCACTTGCTTCTGGCCGGGATCGAAACTCGACCGATTTGGTGTAAGTCGGAGTCGCTACCTCCAAGTCATAGGAATCAGAGAAAGGGAATTTTATCGTGTTGTATATAAGCAGTGTATACACACGTCAGTCACCCAAAGAACTCAATTCATTCCTGAAGAGTAATGCATATATCGCAGAAGGGGAAACTGTTTTAAAAATTTTCTTCTCTAGAAAGATCAATCGTAATGATAGCATATCTATCTATCTATCTATCTATCTATCTATCTATCTATCTATATATATATCTATATATATATATATCTATATATATATATCTATATATATATCTCTATATATATATCTATATATATATATCTATCTATATATATATATCTATATATATATATCTATATATATATCTCTCTCTCTCTCTCTCTCTCTCTCTATATATATATATATATATATATATATATATAACAAGTTGTCTTATGTATTTTCTTTTGAATTTTTTTTATTTCCGGATTACATTTGTATAAAAATTGTCCAAAGGTTGTCCTAGTACTTACGAACGTCATCGTTCATAATCAGGGACTATATTACAGCTTAAAAATCATATATTGCCATGTAGCAGGGAAAGTACTACAACATTTAATAGTATGTGACTTAGGATGTTGTGTAAATGCATAGTTAATCATCTAGAGAGCCGGGTAGTCGTAAATCCAATGTACTTATGTGGATAAACTATACACAACATTAGTTCTATCAACACCGGTAGTTGTGCCTTTTCACCCTACACTCATGTAACTCTGTCCACTCCAGTACTTGCATCCTTCTCTTACCCATTCTCTGACACCCCCTGTAACCTGTTCCTCTTTTTATTCATTCTCTACTTATGTAGCCCTGTGCGCACCAGTGGTAGTATGCCTTGCTTAGTGTGAAACGATTAAAAAAAGAGATATTAAAGGTTGAGATAGATAGACAGATAAATGTGAACAGACTGAAATAGATATTCCAGTTGGATTTCTTGCATTCACTTACGCACCAATACCTTTGGGAAAAGTATTTATCTGTCTCTTCCATCCAGGAATGAGTTAAATAACAGTACAGATTTGATTCTATAGCTTTGGTTGTCAACTAGTCTACTGCAGAAAGTAATGGCAACCTACTGCGGAAAAATTGTTTGCCCAGTCAGTCATATCTTTTTCGAGATATAATCACCCATGCGTGTATCACGTATAGCATTTAACTGACTGACTGACTGTTTTCTTTACAAGGCCAAATTTACACCTCCTCAAGCTTCCATCAATCAATTCAAAAACTTACCTGTCTTCCAAATGATTTCAAGTCTTATCTGCTTATCATTGCTGAAGATCTCATATTCTGGAGAAATAATTTTAGATGGCCATTGTTTATTGGGATTTGGTCTGTAGACAGGCAAATCTTTGGTGCAATCTACAAAGAACAGTCAATAATAATAACAAAAATATTTTAAATGCTTCTTTTTTTTTTTTGTCTTCTTCGTCTTTTTCTTCTTTAAGTGCCGTGTCAATTCAGGACGTAGGTGATCACGGACTTCCACTTACCCCTATCCATTTTCGATCTTAATATTCTTTTGGTATCTCTCCCAAACCCCGCTCCGCCACCCGCTCCGCCACCTACCCATGAAGTATGTCTCGCGCTGCTTTCTCTAGTTGCTCTTTTGCTCTATCCATCCTGTGAGTATCAGAATCTCCAAGCCATCCTTCCTCATTACGTCTCTCAGGAACCTCAGCTGACTCTTCCTGATGCCAAGTATAAATTTACTTTTCACTTCCATTCTCTCCAAAACCTTGTCGTTGCTCACGTGCTCAGTCCATGTCATCCTTAGCATCATTCTGTAGAACTACATTTCTTTTACTCCGTGTCTCTCATTCATCTTTGATGAGATTATTTAGTATTCGCTGCCACAGAAGAAAATGGATATCACATAACAGTCCAGTATTCACTTCTTTGTTTCCAACGAAATCTTCCTGTCTCTCAATACTCTGCTTAGCTTTTGAAATGCGTCCTTGGCCAGACCAACGCGCCTTCGGATCTCAGTGTCACACTTTCCATCTTCTGTAAGAAAACTTTCCATGTATTTAAATTTCTTTACTTGTTTTGCTTTAATTTATCTGCTCTATAGTTGGTAATTTGGAGTCTTCAGCGCCAAGAAAAATCATGAATTTTAAATTTATCTGACTGCAATGATAAATTTTGGACATAGCAGTCCAGCACACTTTTCTTTGTTTCCAATGAGATTTTTTGCATCTCAATATTCTACTTAGCTTTTGAAATGCGTCCTTGGCCAGACCAACGCACCTTCGGATCTCAGTGTCGCACTTTCCATCTTCTGTAAGAAAACTTTCCATGTATTTAAATTTCTTTACTTGTTTTGCTTTAATTTATCTGCTCTATAGTTGGTATTTTGGAGTCTTCAGCGCCAAGAAAAATCATGAATTTTAAATTTATCTGACTGCAATGATAAATTTTGGACATAGCAGTCCAGCACACTTTTCTTTGTTTCCAATGAGATTTTTTGCATCTCAATATTCTACTTAGCTTTTGAAATGCGTCCTTGGCCAGACCAACGCACCTTCGGATCTCAGTGTCGCACTTTCCATCCTCAGATGTCAGAACAATTCCCTGGTATTCAAATTTCTGCACCTGTTTGATTTTCGTATCCTTAACATGTAGTTGGCATTTTGGGATCCTATTTTGCTGATGACCATGCATTTGGTTTTCTTGAAGTTTATGTTTCTACTTACTTTTCCGTTACTATCTTCCGTAGGAAGCCCTGTACTTTCCTTTCCGTGTCTTCTATCTGTGTATCTTATATTGTTCAAATAATGGCCGCCAATGACGAATCATGCCAGGACTTCTAGCTCCCTCAGAATTGTTTGTATTGAATTGATCCGTTGGGAAGACACATCCTTGTCTCACACCTCTTTCTATTTTCGTACAATTGCTAAATTCATTTTCTGTCCGTATGCAGGCGGTTTACTTCCAGTATAGGTTCTTGATAAATGTATTTCCCGGATATGTCGAGGTTGTCGTGCACCTCGAACAAATCTTTGTGGCGTACTTTGTTGAACGCCTTTGCGTAGTCTATAAAACATAGGTAAACGTCATTCTGCATTTGTATTGCTCTTTTTGATACCATACTGATATTAAATATCCCGTTCCTTATTCCGCAGTCTTTGACGAACTTACTCTGTTCTTGTTCTCTTGTTCTTGTTCTATTGCCACTGTTGTAGATTCCGTTTATTATTTCTGTGTGCCTGTCTATGCCAAAGCCTTCATGGGGTCCTGCATATATCTTCTTGTATATTGCCACTGTGGTAGATTTCGTTAATTATTTCTGTATGCCTGTCTATGCCAAAGCCTTCATGGGGTCCTGCATATGTCTTCTGGTATATTGCCACTGTTGTAGATTTCGTTTATTATTTCTGTGAGCCTGTCTATGCCGAAGACTTCATGGGGTCCTGCATATGTCTTCTGGTATATTGCCACTGTTGTAGATTTCGTTTATTATTTCTGTGAGCCTGTCTATGCCGAAGCCTTCATGGGGTCCTGCATATGTCTTCTGGTATATTGCCACTGTTGTAGATTTCGTTTATTATTTCTGTGAGCCTATCTATGCCGAAGCCTTCATGGGGTCCTGCATATGTCTTCTGGTATATTGCCACTGTTGTAGATTTCGTTTATTATTTCTGTGAGCCTATCTATGCCGAAGCCTTCATGGGGTCCTGCATATGTCTTCTGATATATTGCCACTGTTGTAGATTTCGTTTATTATTTCTGTGAGCCTATCTATGCCGAAGCCTTCATGGGGTCCTGCATATGTCTTCTGATATATTGCCACTGTTGTAGATTTCGTTTATTATTTCTGTAATCCTGTCTACGAGGAATTCGTCTAAGGCTGTCAGCATCTCTATTACAATACCATCTTGCCCTGCCGCTTTGTTTCTGATCAATTTGGCCAGTGCAGCTTCCACTTCGGCTTTTAATTTTTCTGGTTCTTCAGTATTTCTGTGTATTGCCGGCTAATCTCTCTTGTCGTGGAAAAGATCTCCGATATATCCGTCCCATCGCAGAAGTATTTTTTCCTTTCTCTAATATGAGCGTTCCGTCTTTTGATTTTTATGCATTCTGTTGCCGAGAATGTCTTTTGTCCTGTTAACTCCCTTATTTTTTATGCATATTTCCTTTATTTGTCGTGCTCAGTCACTCTATTTCTGCACATTCGTCGTTGAGCCATTTTTATTTTGCCCGTCTGCATTTGCTCCCAATTTCCTCGTGTTTTTTTCCTGCAATCCGTTCCATTTCTTGGTATTGTTTTCTGTCTCATTTGCATCATGTCCAGAATTTCATCAGTGATCTAATTATTTTTCTCCTATGTCCGTTTTCCTTTTGTTATGGGATTGCCCCATTTTATACAAGAATTGACTCGCCTGATGTGTACATATAATCCTGCGTATACAGAGAACGGCAGTAGTGGCAAAGCAGTAACTGCCATTGTCACTGTCAGCTCTCTGCCTTTGGGCGGAGAGCATTAATCCAGTTGTGGCCCCGTCGAAGGGTAGAGTCATGACTGGGGAACGATAGACAGATATTTTTGGCCGGGCTATGTGGCCCGGAAGGCCCACATAAAAAAGGCTTTGTGCCACATTTTGCCTTAAGTGAGAAGGCCGACTAAATACTGTTGTGGCAAAACAGCTGTAGAGTTTTAAGCGGTTGCTTAGTTGGTCAGTAAGTTGGTGCAGATTTAGTTGGAGTTGTTTGGATATAGACTCAATACCCGGACCTACTATTTCACTTCAAGACTGTATATAATTATTTCTACTAATAGTATTACTGAATTGATTAACCCGTGTTCCAGTTTGTATTTCTTGATCAATATAACTTACATTTTCTATCTCCATATCTGTTTTTGTTTTTTATTATTTTGTGTGGTTTCTCAACCGGAATCCACAACATCTTTGGGGATGATGTTGTTTGCTGATGTCACTGGAACTTCTCTTGGTGAGTCCCATATAGAGTTTCCGTTTCTAATTTATTTGTATTTCGTATTTTGTAACTATCAACAGGAGATTCAGAAACGCAGCTTTCCACTGCAAAATCTATCCAAGCGCCGACTTCGGAATTGACCACCTCGAAGCAAACTGCGAATGAAACTCCGAAGATTGAGCACCTGGATTGCAATACAACAAACTCGTGAACGAACCGAACCTGTAGGAAAAATATACAGACTGCACGAAAAGAAAATACGAAGGACAAATAAATACTTAAATGCTAATTTAAACTTATTTATAAACGGAACTTTGTGTGTGTGTGTGTGTGTGTGTGTGTGTGTGTGTGTGTGTGTGTGTATCCGTTACGTATAGACTCTAAAACGGCTGAACCAATTTTCTTGAAAATTTACACAGTTGTACTATAAGCGTCTGCGAGTGTTCTTAGCTAGGTTTTGTGTCGAGGTACTCCAGATTTCGTTTATTATTTCTGTGAGCCTGTCGATGCCAAAGCCTCCATGGGGTCCTGCATGTCTTCTGGTATATTGCCACTGTTGTAGATTTCGTTTATTATTTCTGTGAGCCTGTCTATGCCAAAGCCTCCATGGAATCTTGCATATGTCTTCTGGTATATTGCCACTGTTGTAGATTTCGTTTAAGAAGGAGTGGTCTAATTTTAATCAAATTTGATACACTCATAGACAAAGACATAAGAAACGATTTTCAGAAGTCTCAAGGTTGCAGTTCTTACAATAGTGCAGAAAATTTGATATCGATACCAGGAAACCGAAATTTGATTTTCATCCATTCATTTTTCTGTCAGTCTACGGTTTTGCTTTAACTGGAAACAACTATTGCTTTTTAGTATTTCGTGCCAACGTCCAAAGTGTCTGAGCTCCAGGACCATGGATTAGTTTTAAAGCTTTCATTACACCCGAGCGACGCCGGGCTATACTGCTAATCTTTCTTAAAAATGATGAAGGATGTTGTTTCTGCAGCAGTAAAAGAACGTTAGATATTAAATGTTAACAATTTCGTCAATAGGGCTTTTTTTATTTAAGCGCAATAAAGCATAATATTATAAAGAAAGAAATAGGAAATGTTTATCAATCTAACATGTTTTAATTTCATTAAAGCTTCAACAAAGAATGCGATATGGTGAAAGAGAAGAAAGAAATATATAAGATAAAGAACAAATAGAAAACATGCATAAATTTAACATGTTTTGCTTTTATTAAAACTTTATCAGTAAATGAGATATGGCGAAAAAGAAGAAAGAAATATATGATAAGATAAACAACAAATAGGAAACATTTATGAATCTAACATGTTTCAATTTTATTAAAGCTTCATCAGAGAATGAGATATGGAGAAAAAGAAGAAAGAAATATATGATAAAATAAAGAACAAATAGGAAACGTTCATGAATCTAACATGTTTCACTTTTATTAAAGCTTCATCAGAGAATGAGATATGGAGAAAAAGAAGAAAGAAATATATGATAAGATAAACAACAAATAGGAAACATTTATGAATCTAACATGTTTCAATTTTATTAAAGCTTCATCAGAGAATGAGATATGGAGAAAAAGAAGAAAGAAATATATGATAAGATAAACAACAAATAGGAAACATTTATGAATCTAACATGTTTCAGTTTTATTAAAGCTTCATCAGAGAATGAGATATGGAGAAAAAGAAGAAAGAAATATATGATAAAATAAAGAACAAATAGGAAACGTTTATGAATCTAACATGTTTCACTTTTATTAAAGCTTCATCAGAGAATGAGATATGGAGAAAAAGAAGAAAGAAATATATGACAAGATAAACAACAAATAGGAAACATTTATGAATCTAACATGTTTCAATTTTATTAAAGCTTCATCAGAGAATGCGATATGGAGAAAAAGAAGAAAGAAATATACGATAAGATAAAGAACAAATAGGAAACATCTATGAATCTAACATGTTTCAATTTTATTAAAGCTTCATCAGAGAATGAGATATGGAGAAAAAGAAGAAAGAAATATACGATAAGATAAAGAACAAATAGGAAACATTTATGAATCTAACATGTTTCAATTTTATTAAAGCTTCATCAGAGAATGAGATATGGAGAAAAAGAAGAAAGAAATATATGATAAGATAAAGAACAAACAGGAAACGTTTATCAATCTAACATGTTTCATTTTTATTAAAGCTTCGTTTTTTTTTATAAAGAAAACGGCTAATATTACAATTGCCATTAAACTGGGTGACAATGGATACTAATCTTTGATCGTCAGCCAATTGAAAAAGAGTGAAGAAAAATATAACTCGAATAGAACTGGCGGTCCAATCAATGAATGTCGATTGTTTCAAAATCTGTTTATATCTAAATTTGCATATTTCGAGAATCTTTTCGAATTTTCTCGAATCTACTGGAATGTTCTACAATCTTTCAAAACGTTTTATTCCTAATTTCTCTATTTAACAACTACTTCATGAATTAAAACTGTTGGGGAATAACAAGTAGGACTCACTAGAATGCCTTACTACAACTTTTTAGACATTATTATTATTATTATAATTATTATTATTATTATTTCTCAGATCAGGTATTGTAACTATTTACACTATATTGTTTGAAGTGTTGTCATCTTTTAGCCATATTCAACTACAAAATCTGTTTATATTTTTGAGATCAGATATTTTAACTATTTACACTCTTCGGACTGTTGTCATCTTTTTTTTCCATATTCAACTTCAAAATCTGTCCATATTTCTGGGATCAGGTATTGTAACTATTTAGACTACATTGTTCCGACTATTGGCGTCATCATTTTTTGCTATATTCAGCTTAAAAATCTGTCTATATTTCTGAGATCAGGTATCGTAAGTATTTAAACTTTTTACATTGGACTGTACTCATCTTTTTCCCATATTCAATTTCAACATCCGTCTATATTTGAGATCAGGTATTGTAACTATTTAGACTACATTGTTAGGACTGTTGTCGTCATCTTTTTTGGCCGTATTCAACTTAAAATTCCGTCTATATTTTTGAGATCAGGTATTGTAACTATTTAGACTACATTGTTAGGACTGTTGTCGTCATCTTTTTTGGCCGTATTCAACTTAAAATTCCGTCTATATTTTTGAGATCAGGTATTGTAACTATTTAGACTATCGTTAGGACTGTTGTCGTCATCTTTTTTTGGCCGTATTCAACTTAAAATCCCGTCTATATTTTTGAGATCAGGTATTGTAACTATTTAGACCACATTGTTAGGACTGTTGTCGTCATCTTTTTGGGCCGTATTCAACTTAAAAATTCCGTCTATATTTTTGAGATCAGGTATTGTAACTATTTAGACTACATTGTTAGGACTGTTGTCGTCATCTTTTTTGGCCGTATTCAACTTAAAATTCCGTCTATATTTTTGAGATCAGGTATTGTAACTATTTAGACTACATTGTTAGGACTGTTGTCGTCATCTTTTTTGGCCGTATTCAACTTAAAATTCCGTCTATATTTTTGAGATCAGGTATTGTAACTATTTAGACTACATTGTTAGGACTGTTGTCGTCATCTTTTTTGGCCGTATTCAACTTAAAATTCCGTCTATATTTTTGAGATCAGGTATTGTAACTATTTAGACTACATTGTTAGGACTGTTGTCGTCATCTTTTTTGGCCGTATTCAACTTAAAATTCCGTCTATATTTTTGAGATCAGGTATTGTAACTATTTAGACTACATTGTTAGGACTGTTGTCGTCATCTTTTTTGGCCGTATTCAACTTAAAAAATTCCGTCTATATTTTTGAGATCAGGTATTGTAACTATTTAGACTACATTAGGACTGTTGTCGTCATCTTTTTTGGCCGTATTCAACTTAAAATTCCGTCTATATTTTTGAGATCAGATATTGTAACTATTTAGACTACATTGTTAGGACTGTTGTCGTCATCTTTTTGGGCCGTATTCAACTTAAAATTCCGTCTATATTTTTGAGATCAGGTATTGTAACTATTTAGACTACATTGTTAGGACTGTTGTCGTCATCTTTTTGGGCCGTATTCAACTTAAAATTCCGTCTATATTTCTGAGATCAGGTATTGTAACTATTTAGACTACATTGTTAGGACTGTTGTCGTCATCTTTTTGGCCGTATTCAACTTAAAATTCCGTCTATATTTTTGAGATCAGGTATTGTAACTATTGAGACTACATTGTTAGGACTGTTGTCGTCATCTTTTTTGGCCGTATTCAACTTAAAATTCCGTCTATATTTTTGAGATCAGGTATTGTAACTATTTAGACTACATTGTTAGGACTGTTGTCGTCATATTTTTTGGCCGTATTCAACTTAAAATTCCGTCTATATTTTTGAGATCAGGTATTGTAACTATTTAGACTACATTGTTAGGACTGTTGTCGTCATCTTTTTTGGCCGTATTCAACTTAAAATTCCGTCTATATTTTTGAGATCAGGTATTGTAACTATTTAGACTACATTGTTAGGACTGTTGTCGTCATCTTTTTTGGCCGTATTCAACTTAAAATTCCGTCTATATTTTTGAGATCAGGTATTGTAACTATTTAGACTACATTGTTAGGACTGTTGTCGTCATCTTTTTTGGCCGTATTCAACTTAAAATTCCGTCTATATTTTTGAGATCAGGTATTGTAACTATTTAGACTACATTGTTAGGACTGTTGTCGTCATCTTTTTGGGCCGTATTCAACTTAAAATTCCGTCTATATTTCTGAGATCAGGTATTGTAACTATTTAGACTACATTGTTAGGACTGTTGTCGTCATCTTTTTTGGCCGTATTCAACTTAAAATTCCGTCTATATTTTTGAGATCAGGTATTGTAACTATTTAGACTACATTGTTAGGATTGTTGTCGTCATCTTTTTTGGCCGTATTCAACTTAAAATTCCGTCTATATTTCTGAGATCAGGTATTGTAACTATTTAGACTACATTGTTAGGACTGTTGTCGTCATCTTTTTGGGCCGTATTCAACTTAAAATTCCGTCTATATTTTTGAGATCAGGTATTGTAACTATTTAGACTACATTGTTAGGACTGTTGTCGTCATCTTTTTTGGCCGTATTCAACTTAACATTCCGTCTATATTTCTGAGATCAGGTATTGTAACTATTTAGACTACATTGTTAGGACTGTTGTCTTCATCTTTTTTGGCCGTATTCAACTTAAAATTCCGTCTATATTTTTGAGATCTGGTATTGTAACTATTTAGACTACATTGTTAGGACTGTTGTCGTCATCTTTTTTGGCCGTATTCAACTTAAAATTCCGTCTATATTTTTGAGATCAGGTATTGTAACTATTTAGACTACATTGTTAGGACTGTTGTCGTCATCTTTTTTGGCCGTATTCAACTTAAAATTCCGTCTTTATTTTTGAGTTCAGATATTGTAACTATTTAGACTACATTGTTAGGACTGTTGTCGTCATTTTTTTTGGCCGTATTCAACTTAAAATTCCGTCTATATTTTTGAGATCAGGTATTGTAACTATTTAGACTACATTGTTAGGACTGTTGTCGTCATCTTTTTTGGCCGTATTCAACTTAAAATTCCGTCTATATTTCTGAGATCAGGTATTGCTATTTAGACTACATTGTTAGGACTGTTGTCGTCATCTTTTTTGGCCGTATTCAACTTAAAATTCCGTCTATATTTCTGAGATCAGGTATTGTAACTATTTAGACTTCTACATTGTTAGGACTGTTGTCGTCATCTTTTTTGGCCGTATTCAACTTAAAATTCCGTCTATATTTTTGAGATCAATTATTATTCATCAGCTTCTTCTAGACTACATTGTTAGGACTGTTGTCGTCATCTTTTTGGGCCGTATTCAACTTAAAATTCCGTCTATATATTTGAGATCGGTGTGTAACTATTTAGACTACCTGTTGTTAGGACTGTTGTCGTCATCTTTTTGGGCCGTATTCAACTTAAAAATTCCGTCTATATTTTGAGAGATCAAGGTATTGTAACTATTTAGACTACATTGTTAGGACTGTTGTCGTCATCTTTTTTTGGCCGTATTCAACTTAAAATTCCGTCTATATTTTGAGATCAGGTATTGTAACTATTTAGACTACATTGTTAGGACATTTGTCGTCATCTTTTTGGCCGTATTCAACTTAAAAATTCCGTCTATATTTTTGAGATCAGGTATTGTAACTATTAGACGCATTGTTAGGACTGTTGTCATCTTTTTGGCCGTATTCAACTTAAAATTCCGTTTATATTTTTGAGATCGGTATTGTAACTATTTAGACTACATTGTTAGGACTGTTGTCGTCATCTTTTTGGGCCGTATTCAACTTAAAATTCCGTCTATATTTTTGAGATCAGGTATTGTAACTATTTAGACTACATTGTTAGGACTGTTGTCGTCATCTTTTGGGCCGTATTCAACTTAAAATTCCGTCTATATTTTTTGAGATCAGGTATTGTAACTATTTAGACTACATTGTTGGGACTGTTGTCGTCATCTTTTTGGGCCGTATTCAACTTAAAATTCCGTCTATATTTTTGAGATCAGGTATTGTAACTATTTTAGACTACATTGTTGGGACTGTTGTCGTCACCATCTTTTTGGCCGTATTCAACTTAAAATCCCGTCTATATTTTTGAGATCAGGTATTGTAACTATTTAAGACTACATTGTTAGGACTGTCGTCTTTTGGGCCGTATTCAACTTAAAATTCCGTCTATATTTTTGAGATCAGGTATTGTAACTATTTAGACTACGGCTGACATTGTTAGGACTGTTGTCGTCATCTTTTTGGCCGTATTCAACTTAAAATTCCGTCTATATTTTTGAGATCAGGTATTGTAACTATTTAGACTACATTGTTAGGACTGTTGTCGTCGCATACTTTTTTTGGCCGTATTCAACCAAAATTCCGTCTATATTTTTGAGATGAGGTATTGTAACTATTTAGACTACATTGTTAGGACTGTTGTCGTCATCTTTTTTGGCCGTATTCAACTTAAAATTCCGTCTATATTTTTGAGATCAGGTATTGTAACTATTTAGACTACATTGTTAGGACTGTTGTCGTCATCTTTTTTGGCCGTATTCAACTTAAAATTCCGTCTATATTTTTGAGATCAGGTATTGTAACTATTTAGACTACATTGTTAGGACTGTTGTCGTCATCTTTTTTGGCCGTATTCAACTTAAAATTCCGTCTATATTTTTGAGATCAGGTATTGTAACTATTTAGACTACATTGTTAGGACTGTTGTCGTCATCTTTTTTGGCCGTATTCAACTTAAAATTCCGTCTATATTTTTGAGATCAGATATTGTAACTATTTAGACTACGCATTTATTTAGGACTGTTGTCGTCATCTTTTTGGGCCGTATTCAACTTAAAATTCCATTATATTTTGAGATCAGGTATTGTAACTATTTAGACTACATTGTTGGGACTGTTGTCGTCATCTTTTTGGGCCGTATTCAACTTAAAATTCCGTCTATATTTCTGAGATCAGGTATTGTAACTATTTAGACTACATTGTTAGGACTGTTGTCGTCATCTTTTTTGGCCGTATTCAACTTAAAATTCCGTCTATATTTTTGAGATCAGGTATTGTAACTATTTAGGCCAATTATTAGGACTGTTGTCGTCGTCTTTTTTGGCCGTATTCAACAAAAAATTCCGTCTATATTTTTGAGATCAGGTATTGTAACTATTTAGACTACATTGTTAGGACTGTTGTCGTCATTTTTTTTGGCCGTATTCAACTTAAAATTCCGTCTATATTTTTGAGATCAGGTATTGTAACTATTTAGACTACATTGTTGGGACTGTTGTCGTCATCTTTTTGGCCGTATTCAACTTAAAATTCCGTCTATACAATGAGATCAGGTATTGTAACTATTTAGACTACATTGTTAGGACTGTTGTCGTCATCTTTTTGGCCGTATTCAACTTAAATTCCGTCTATATTTCTGAGATCAGGTATTGTAACTATTTAGACTACATTGTTAGGACTGTTGTCGTCATCTTTTTTGGCCGTATTCAACTTAAAATTCCGTCTATATTTTTGAGATCAGGTATTGTAATGGCCCCAGACTACATTGTTAGGACTGTTGTCGTCATCTTTTTGGGCCGTATTCAACTTAAGAATTCCGTCTATATATTTGAGATCAGGTATTGTAACTATTTAGACTTCATTGTTAGGACTGTTGTCGTCATCTTTTTGGGCCGTATTCAACTTAAAATTCCGTCTATATTTTTGAGATCAGGTATTGTAACTATTTAGGCCACATTGTTAGGACTGTTGTCGTCATCTTTTTAGCGTATTCAACTTGCAGAATTCCGTCTATATTTTGAGATCAGGTATTGTAACTATTTAGACTACATTATTGGATTTGTTGTCGTCATCTTTTTTGGCCGTATTCAACTTAAAATTCCGTCTATATTTTTTGAGATCAGGTATTGTAACTATTTAGACTACATTGTTAGGACTGTTGTCATCTTTTTTTGGCCATGTTCAACTTAAAATTCATTCATATTTTGAGATCAGGTATTGTAACTATTTAGACTACATTGTTAGGACTGTTGTCGTCATCTTTTGGGCCGTATTCAACTTAAAATTCCGTCTATATTTTTTGAGATCAGGTATTGTAACTATTTAGACTACATTGTTAAGGACTGTTGTCGTCATCTTTTTGGGCCGTATTCAGCAAAATTCCGTCTATATTTTTGAGATCAGGTATTGTAACTATTTGAACTACATTGTTAGGACTGTTGTCGTCATCTTTTTTGGCCGTATTCAGCAAATTCCGTCTATATTTTTGAGATCAGGTATTGTAACTATTTAGACCATTGGTAGGACTGTTGTCGTCATATTTTTTTTGGCCGTATTCAACTTAAATTCCGTCTATATTTTTGAGATCAGGTATTAGCAACTATTTAGACTACATTGTTAGGACTGTTGTCGTCATCTTTTTTGGCCGTATTCAACTTAAAATTCCGTCTATATTTTTGAGATCAGGTATTGTAACTATTTTAGACTACATTGTTAGGACTGTTGTCGTCATCTTTTGTTGCTATTCAACTTAAAATTCCGTCTATATTTTGAGATCAGGTATTGTAACTATTTAGACTATATTGTTAGGACTGTTGTCGTCATCTTTTTTGGCCGTATTCAACTTAAATTCCGTCTATATTTCTGGAATCGGGTATTGTAACTATTTAGACTACATTGTTAGGACTGTTGTCGTCATCTTTTTTGGCCGTATTCAACTTAAGAATTCCGTCTATATTTTGAGATCAGGTATTGTAACTATTTAGACTACACATTGTTAGGATTGTTGTCGTCATCTTTTTTGGCCGTATTCAACTTAAAATTCCGTCTATATTTCTGAGATCAGGTATTGTAACTATTTAGACTACATTGTTAGGACTGTTGTCGTCATCTTTTTGGGCCGTATTCAACTTAAAATTCCGTCTATATTTTTGAGATCAGGTATTGTAACTATTTAGACTACATTGTTAGGACTGTTGTCGTCATCTTTTTTGGCCGTATTCAACTTAAAATTCCGTCTATATTTCTGAGATCAGGTATTGTAACTATTTAGACTACATTGTTAGGACTGTTGTCGTCATCTTTTTTGGCCGTATTCAACTTAAAATTCCGTCTATATTTTTGAGATCTGGTATTGTAACTATTTAGACTACATTGTTAGGACTGTTGTCGTCATCTTTTTTGGCCGTATTCAACTTAAAATTCCGTCTATATTTTTGAGATCAGGTATTGTAACTATTTAGACTACATTGTTAGGACTGTTGTCGTCATCTTTTTTGGCCGTATTCAACTTAAAATTCCGTCTTTATTTTTGAGTTCAGATATTGTAACGATTTAGACTACATTGTTAGGACTGTTGTCGTCATTTTTTTTGGCCGTATTCAACTTAAAATTCCGTCTATATTTTTGAGATCAGGTATTGTAACTATTTAGACTACATTGTTAGGACTGTTGTCGTCATCTTTTTTGGCCGTATTCAACTTAAAATTCCGTCTATATTTCTGAGATCAGGTATTGTAACTATTTAGACTACATTGTTAGGACTGTTGTCGTCATCTTTTTTGGCCGTATTCAACTTAAAATTCCGTCTATATTTCTGAGATCAGGTATTGTAACTATTTAGACTACATTGTTAGGACTGTTGTCGTCATCTTTTTTGGCCGTATTCAACTTAAAATTCCGTCTATATTTTTGAGATCAGGTATTGTAACTATTTAGACTACATTGTTAGGACTGTTGTCGTCATCTTTTTGGGCCGTATTCAACTTAAAATTCCGTCTATATATTTGAGATCAGGTATTGTAACTATTTAGACTACATTGTTAGGACTGTTGTCGTCATCTTTTTGGGCCGTATTCAACTTAAAATTCCGTCTATATTTTTGAGATCAGGTATTGTAACTATTTAGACAACATTGTTAGGACTGTTGTCGTCATCTTTTTTGGCCGTATTCAACTTAAAATTCCGTCTATATTTTTGAGATCAGGTATTGTAACTATTTAGACTACATTGTTAGGACTGTTGTCGTCATCTTTTTTGGCCGTATTCAACTTAAAATACCGTCTATATTTTTGAGATCAGGTATTGTAACTATTTAGACTACATTGTTAGGACTGTTGTCATCTTTTTTGGCCGTATTCAACTTAAAATTCCGTTTATATTTTTGAGATCAGGTATTGTAACTATTTAGACTACATTGTTAGGACTGTTGTCGTCATCTTTTTTGGCCGTATTCAACTTAAAATTCGTCTTATATTTTTGAGATCAGGTATTGTAACTATTTAGACCATGCATTGAACAGACTGTTGTCGTCATCTTTTTGGCCGTATTCAACTTAGAAAATTCGTCTATATTTTTGAGATCAGGTATTGTAACTATTTAGACTACATTGTTAGGACTGTTGTCGTCATCTTTTTGGGCCGTATCTAACGAAATTCCGCCCATATTTTTGAGATCAGGTATTGTAACTATTTAGACCACATTGCGGGGACTGTTGTCGTCATCTTTGGCCGTATTCAACTTAAAATTCCGTCTATATTTCTTGAGATCAGGTATTGTAACTATTTAATCATATCAAAAAGAGAATCTGTACGTCATCTTTTTGGCCGTATTCAACTTAAAATCAGCTCATATTTTTGAGATCGGCATTGTAACTATTTAGATCATAATTGTTAGACTAATAATGTCATCTTTTTGGGCTGCATTCAACTCTAAAATTCCGTCTATATTTTTGAGATCAGGTATTGCAACTATTTAGACTTATACTATAGACTGTTGTCGTCATCTTTTTGGGCCGTATTCAACTTAAAATTCCGTTCATATTTATATCAGGTATTTCGTAACTATTTAGACTACATTGTTAGGACTGTTGTCGTCATATTTTTTGGCCGTATTCAACTTAAAATTTTCGTCTATATTTTTGAGATCAGGTATTGTGAACTATTTAGACTACATTGTTAGGACTGTTGTCGTCATCTTTTTTGCCTATGTATTCAACTTAAAATTCCGTCTATATTTTTGAGATCAGGTATTGTAACTATTTAGACTTACATTATAGGACTGTTATTTCGTCATCTTTTTGGCCGTATTCAACTTAAAATTCCGTCTATATTTTTGAGATCAGGTATTGTAACTATTTAGACTACATTGAGCAGGACTGTTGTCGTCATCTTTTTTGGCCGTATTCAACTTAAAATTCCGTCTATATTTTTGAGATCAGGTATTGTAACTATTTAGACTACATTGCTAGGACTGTTGTCGTCATCTTTTTTTTGGCCGTATTCGACTTAAAATCTCCGTCTATATTTCTGAGATCAGGTATTGTAACTATTTAGACTACATTGCTAGGACTGTTGTCGTCATCTTTTTTTTTGTCATATCTTAACCCAAAATTCCGTCTATATTTTGAGATCAGGTATTGTAACTATTTAGACTACATTGTTAGGACTGTTGTCGTCATCTTTTTTGGCCGTATTCAACTTAAAATTCGTCTTATATTTCTGAGATCAGGTATTGTAATTACTTAGACTACATTGTTAGGACTGTTGTCGTCATCTTTTTGGGCCGTATTCAACTTAAAATTCCGTCTATATTTTTGAGATCAGGTATTGTAACTATTTAGACTACATTGTTAGGACTGTTGTCGTCATCTTTTTTGGCCGTATTCAACTTAAAATTCCAAGTCTATATTTTTGAGATCAGGTATTGTAACTATTTAGACTACATTGTTAGGACTGTTGTCGTCATCTTTTTTGGCCGTATTCAAATCTGAAATTCCGTTCATATTTTTGAGATCAGGCTGTAACTATTTAGACTACATTGTTAGGACTGTTGTCGTCATCTTTTTGGGCCGTATTCAACTTAAAATTCCGTCTATATTTTTGAGATCAGGTATTGTAACTATTTAGACTACATTGTTAGGACTGTTGTCGTCATCTTTTTTGGCCGTATTCAACTTTAAAATCTGTCTATATTTTTGAGATCAGGTATTGTAACTATTTAGACTACATTGTTGAGACTGTTGTCGCTATCTTTTTTGGCCGTATTCAACTTAAAATTCCGTCTATATTTTTGAGATCAGGTATTGTAAACTTAGACTACATTGTTAGGACTGTTGTCGTCATCTTTTTTGGCCGTATTCAACTTAAAATTCCGTCTATATTTTTGAGATCAGGTATTGTAACTATTTAGACTACATTGTTAGGACTGTTGTCGTCATCTTTTTTGGCCGTATTCAAATCAAAATTCCGTCTATATTTTTGAGATCAGGTATTGTAACTATTTAGACTACATTGTTAGGACTGTCGTCATCTTTTTTGGCCGTATTCAACTTAAAATTCCGTCTATATTTTTAAGATCAGGTATTGTAACTATTTAGACTACATTGTTAGGACTGTTGTCGTCATCTTTTTTGGCCGTATTCAACTTAAAATTCCGTCTATATTTTTGAGATCAGGGTATTGTAACTATTTAGACTACATTGTTAGGACTGTTGTCGTCATCTTTTTTGGCCGTATTCAACTTAAAATTCCGTCTATATTTTTGAGATCAGGTATTGTAACTATTTAGACTACATTGTTAGGACTGTTGTCGTCATCTTTTTTGGCCGTATTCAACTTAAAATTCCGTCTATATTTCTGAGATCAGGTATTGTAACTATTTAGACTACATTGTTAGGACTGTTGTCGTCATCTTTTTGGCCGTATTCAACTTAAAATTCCGTCTATATTTTTGAGATCAGGTATTGTAACTATTTAGACTACATTGTTAGGACTGTTGTCGTCATCTTTTTGGGCCGTATTCAACTTAAAATTCCGTCTATATTTTTGAGATGAGGTATTGTAACTATTTAGACTACATTGTTAGGACTGTTGTCGTCATCTTTTTTGGCCGTATTCAACTTAAAATTCCGTCTATATTTTTGAGATCAGGTATTGTAACTATTTAGACTACATTGTTAGGACTGTTGTCGTCATCTTTTTGGGCCGTATTCAACTTAAAATTCCGTCTATATTTCTGAGATCAGGTATTGTAACTATTTAGACTACATTGTTAGGACTGTTGTCGTCATCTTTTTTGGCCGTATTCAACTTAAAATTCCGTCTATATTTTTGAGATCAGGTATTGTAACTATTTAGACTACATTGTTAGGACTGTTGTCGTCATCTTTTTTGGCCGTATTCAACTTAAAATTCCGTCTATATTTTTGAGATCAGGTATTGTAACTATTTAGACTACATTGTTAGGACTGTTGTCGTCATCTTTTTTGGCCGTATTCAACTTAAAATTCCGTCTATATTTTTGAGATCAGGTATTGTAACTATTTAGACTACATTGTTAGGACTGTTGTCGTCATCTTTTTTGGCCGTATTCAACTTAAAATTCCGTCTATATTTTTGAGATCAGGTATTGTAACTATTTAGACTACATTGTTAGGACTGTTGTCGTCATCTTTTTGGGCCGGATTCAACTTAAAATTCCGTCTATATTTTTGAGATCAGGTATTGTAACTATTTAGACTACATTGTTAGGACTGTTGTCGTCATCTTTTTTGGCCGTATTCAACTTAAAATTCCGTCTATATTTTTGAGATCTGGTATTGTAACTATTTAGACTACATTGTTAGGACTGTTATCGTCATCTTTTTTGGCCGTATTCAACTTAAAATTCCGTCTATATTTTTGAACTATTGTAACTATTTAGATTACATTGTTAGGACTGTTGTCGTCATCTTTTTTGGCCGTATTCAACTTAAAATTCCGTCTATATTTTTGAGATCAGGTATTGTAACTATTTAGACTACATTGTTAGGACTGGTATCGTCATCTTTTTTGGCCGTATTCAACTTAAAATTCCGTCTATATATTTGAGATCAGGTATTGTAACTATTTAGACTACATTGTTAGGACTGTTGTCGTCATCTTTTTGGGCCGTATTCAACTTAAAATTCCGTCTATATTTCTGAGATCAGGTATTGTAACTATTTAGACTACATTGTTAGGACTGTTGTCGTCATCTTTTTTGGCCGTATTCAACTTAAAATTCCGTCTATATTTTTGAGATCAGGTATTGTAACTATTTAGACTACATTGTTAGGACTGTTGTCGTCATCTTTTTTGGCCGTATTCAACTTAAAATTCCGTCTATATTTTTGAGATCAGGTATTGTAACTATTTAGACTACATTGTTAGGACTGTTGTCGTCATCTTTTTTGGCCGTATTCAACTTAAAATTCCGTCTATATTTTTGAGATCAGGTATTGTAACTATTTAGACTACATTGTTAGGACTGTTGTCGTCATCTTTTTTGGCCGTATTCAACTTAAAATTCCGTCTATATTTTTGAGATCAGATATTGTAACTATTTAGACTACATTGTTAGGACTGTTGTCGTCATCTTTTTTGGCCGTATTCAACTTAAAATTCCGTCTATATTTCTGAGATCAGGTATTGTAACTATTTAGACTACATTGTTAGGACTGTTGTCGTCATCTTTTTTGGCCGTATTCAACTTAAAATTCCGTCTATATTTTTGAGATCAGGTATTGTAACTATTTAGACTACATTGTTAGGACTGTTGTCGTCATCTTTTTGGGCCGTATTCAACTTAAAATTCCGTCTATATTTTTGAGATCAGGTATTGTAACTATTTAGACTACATTGTTAGGACTGTTGTCGTCATCTTTTTTGGCCGTATTCAACTTAAAATTCCGTCTATATTTTTGAGATCAGGTATTGTAACTATTTAGACTACATTGTTAGGACTGTTGTCGTCATCTTTTTTGGCCGTATTCAACTTAAAATTCCGTCTATATTTTTGAGATCAGGTATTGTAACTATTTAGACTACATTGTTAGGACTGTTGTCGTCATCTTTTTTGGCCGTATTCAACTTAAAATTCCGTCTATATTTTTGAGATCAGGTATTGTAACTATTTAGACTACATTGTTAGGACTGTTGTCGTCATCTTTTTTGGCCGTATTCAACTTAAAATTCCGTCTATATTTTTGAGATCTGGTATTGTAACTATTTAGACTACATTGTTAGGACTGTTGTCGTCATCTTTTTGGGCCGTATTCAACTTAAAATTCCGTCTATATTTTTGAGATCAGGTATTGTAACTATTTAGACTACATTGTTAGGACTGTTGTCGTCATCTTTTTTGGCCGTATTCAACTTAAAATTCCGTCTATATTTTTGAGATGAGGTATTGTAACTATTTAGACTACATTGTTAGGACTGTTGTCGTCATCTTTTTTGGCCGTATTCAACTTAAAATTCCGTCTATATTTTTGAGATCAGGTATTGTAACTATTTAGACTACATTGTTAGGACTGTTGTCGTCATCTTTTTGGCCGTATTCAACTTAAAATTCCGTCTATATTTTTGAGATCAGGTATTGTAACTATTTAGACTATTTACATTGTTTAGACTGTTGTTGTCATCTTTTTGCCATATTCAACGTTAATATATCTCTATATTTCTGAGAAACAGGCATTGTTACTATTTACACTTTTTACCCTGTTCGGACTATTATCGTCATTTTTCTCTTTTTCTTTTTCTTTTTGCCATATTCACCTTCAACATCTGTCTATATTTCTGAGATGAGGTATTGTAATTATTTACACTATTTACATTGTTTGGACTGTTGTCCTCGTCTTTGTTGCCATATTCACCTTCAACATCTGTCTATATTTCTGAGATGAGGTATTGTAATTATTTACACTATTTGCATTGTTTGGACTGTTGTCCTCGTCTTTGTTGCCATATTCACCTTCAACATCTGTCTATATTTCTGAGATGAGGTATTGTAATTATTTACACTATTTGCATTGTTTGGACTGTTGTCCTCATCTTTTTTGCCCTATTCACCTTCAATATCTGTCTATATTTCTGAGATGAGGTATTGTAATTATTTACACTATTTACATTGTTTGGACTATTGTCCTCATCTTTATTGCCATCTTCACCTTCAATATCTGTCTATATTTCTGAGATGAGGTATTGTAATTATTTACACTATTTACATTGTTTGGACTATTGTCCTCATCTTTATTGCCATCTTCACCTTCAATATCTGTCTATATTTCTGAGATGAGGTATTGTAATTATTTACACTATTTGCATTGTTTGGACTGTTGTCCTCATCTTTGTTGCCATATTCACCTTCAAAATCTGTCTATATTTCTGAGATGAGGTATTGTAAGTATTTATACTATTTACATTGTTTGGACTGTTGTCAACTTTTTTGTAATGTGCAACTTCAACATCTGTCTATATTTTTGAGATCATATGCATTATAACGCGGATATAAGAGACCCGGATATAAGAGATAATTTATCTGGTCCCAAAATAGAACATGTGTAATGTATATAAAATAGACAAAACCCGGATATAAGAGAAATCAGGATATAAATGTATTATTATCCGGTCCCGATAACTCTCTTATATCCGGGTTACACTGTATTGTAATTGTCTACACTATTTACATCATTCAGATTGTTGTCTTCATCTTTATTTCCTTATTCGCAGGGTTTTGGCCATTGTATACTGGAATTTCAGACTGAACCGTTTATTTAGTCTAATTCCACATTTTGTATTAATTCCTTTTCGTAACTCAACTATACAAGTTTTTCTTCCCTCAAAAACTCAATTTGGCTTTGGGTTACTTCATTTTTTAAATACTCAATCAACGCTTTTAACCAACGGGGCATCAGTGTTTGAATTTTGTGTATTTATAAACCTAATATTTTAGCAACCATACTTTACCAGAGCTCATATTACAATTTTTGTTCTTGTTGTTTTTCTCTAGCTATCTCTATTACTAGTGGAATATTGAGTTATTAAAGGGAATTAACTGAAACTGATATATCGATAGATAATAGCATGACACGCGGAATTATAACGACCAACCCCCGTGGACTTAATAAACGGTTTAGTTTGAAATTCCAACGTATATCACCCGAAGAAGCTCGCAGTGCACAATGGCTGAAACTTCATAAATATGGCAATAAAGATGAGGATAATAGTCCGAACAATGTTAATAGTGTAAATAGTCAAATGTTTCCTTATTAGGAAACGGCTAATATTACTATTACTATTAAAGTGGAAGAAATGGATACTACACTTTGATTTCAGTTCTGATAAACATGAAGTGAATTAAAGCGTAACTCAAGTAGAACTGGCTGAATGAAAGCTAAATGTTTCCTTATAAGAAAACAGCTAATCTTTCCGTTACCATTAGCGATTAGGAGAACAGATTCTACACTTTTATACCAGCTCAATTGCCAAGCAGTGAGAATAAGAAAGCACTGAATCTTACCGTTACCTTTCAAAGAAACATAATTCCATATTTTGTAAAGAAATATCAAAGTTATAACACTTACCACTTGTATTGAACAAAGTATATTTGCCAGGGAAAAGCTGCAAAACAAAGATGAGATTTTAAAGGGATTTCAATTCGAAATGTAAGCAAATATAACTTTTTGCCGACTGAAAGATGAAAGCAGCACATATAAAACTAGAGAACTGGGTACTTCGACATTGGTATAATGGTTAGCAAACTGGCTCCGCTCGATTAATTACGCCTAATTGCGCGAAGTTTATGCATTGTGGTGCAGTGATAATCGGTTCGAAACGGGAAATCGGGGAGCCGAGTTCGAACTGAAGCTAAATTCATTGCATTCACTTACGCACAAATACCGTTAATAAAGGTATTAATCCGTCTCTTCTCTCGAGTTATGGGTTAAATAACAGAACAGACTGAGTCTTATAGCCTTGGCTAGCAATGAGTCTACCGCAGAAAGTAATGGCAACCTACAGCGGGATAATCTTCTGCCTAGTGTGCCATGTCTCTTTCGAGACATGATCGTCCAAGCGTTTATCACGTATGGCACTTAACTGACTGAGTTAGCGCGATCCTTACTGTTGAACCCATACATTCAGCCGTATCTAAGCGATACTTAGAAACTCACCATATCAAATGCATTGTTTATGCATTGTGGTGCAGTGGTTAGCGGTTCGGAACGGGAAATCGGGGAGCCGAATTCGAATTGAAGTTGAATTCTTAGCATTCACTTATGCACTAATACCGTTAATAAAGGTATTAATCCATCTCTTCTCTCGAGTTATGGGTTAAATAACAGGACAGATTGGGTTCTATAGCCTTGGCTAGCAATCAGTCTACCGCAGAAAGTAATGGCAACTTACAGCGGGGTAATCTTCTGCCTAGTGTGCCATGTCTCTTTCGAGACATGATCGTCCAAGCGTTTATCACGTATGGCACTTAACTGACTGAGTTAGCGCGATCCTCACTGTTGGACCCATACATTCAGCCGTATCTAAGCGATATTAGAAAATCACCATATCAAATGAAAATTGGACACTTCGACATGGTGTAATGGTTAACAAGCTTGTCTTGCTGGACCAGTTACGACTGACTAGTGACTTCAATCCTCACTCGGTGCTCTATAGGTTTGGCCTTGTACCACATCTAATCTACATTTAGAAAATCACAGGCCACTCCAACGTGGTGTAATGCTAGAAAGCTTCTCTCACAAAATCATTTATGACTGAATAGTGAGTTCAATCCTCACTGGGTGCTCCATACGTTCAGCCTTGTGCCACAACTAAGGTTCGCTTCGAAAATCATTTTCGGCATTTCTGTTTGGTTTCGGTTCCACCGCTCGCTTCACTCGTGGGTTTGAAGCTTCCAGACAAAAATAAACAACTCAATACTCTCTCAGCTGCGCACGTCAACACGGTCACAACAACAACAACTGCCAGCCATTGTCTCAGACCCTTTTTATGGACAAAAAGCCATTGCCGACGCACTAATCATCGCCGTCGGTCTCATTCTCACTCAGCATAAAATGACAGGTCGAAGACTATTCCTTTCTTTGACCAAACTTGCGAGGACGCAGCTGACGAGACGACGAAACTCTCTGGCGTGGGTTTACGCACGCATTCATCACAACACAGCAGCCAGACAAGCAAAACACCTTGGCCGCTTTGGCTCTGGTAAGTGTGAATGTTTATCGTCACAAGTTCTACCATTTTATCGTCGAAATATTTGAATGTTACCCCCTCTTCTACGTTTAAGGCTTCTTTTCTCGCACTTCCCGTTTGGGGAACTTCCTCCTGTTTGCTTGCTTTCCTGATGGCTACAATCTCTAGAAGTTTAAATGCAACGTGAATTGCCATCTTCTATCTCCTTGATTCCCATCCATCTCTTATCTCTTATCTCTTCAATGTCCCCTGTACCTTCTTTCTACTCTCACTGTAACCCCCTGCGCACCAGTGGCGGTTCTGCCTTGCCTTAGGGTGAAATTATTATAAAAAAATTAAAGGTGGACCTGTACGACATTACCACCACCTGTAAATTTGTTGATTATCATTTTTTTAACTTTTTTCCGTGCAATATCATCGATTAGACCCTAAACTTTCCTATTATCAAAAAACAAAAAATTGGAAAAAATCATTATTTAAGATTTTTAGTGGGTGCTCAGTTTCTCATACAACCTTATAGTAAATCGAGCCTCCATTTTGTAAACACTCGCGTTGGGGTCGCTACGATGTAGCTGAGATCATGTATAGAGAAGCTTAGAATTTGAAGATCAACAAACCCATGGAGAATTTTTTAATATCCCTACTTCATATCAATGAAAAATAAGTTATTTGAAACATTAAAAAAAGTTTTGAACAGAGTTTCTTTAAATTAATTCCTGTTGTTAAAAAATTTGGAATGAAAAATATGACATGTAAAACATTAAAAAAAAGGACAGAGAATCTTTAAAAAAATTCCTATTCTAAAAAAAAAAAGTGAATAAAAACAAATTTCAGGAATTATTTTTTTCAGTAATTTCCTACAAGTTTTGGAAAAAAAAAAAAAGAAAAAGGGCAACAACTCGAAGCGAGTGTTTCCAAAATGGAGGATCGATTTACTATAACGTTGTATGAGAAACTGAGCACCCCCTAAAAATCGTTAAATATTTAATTTTTTACAAATTTTTTTTTGAAAATTGGAAACTTTATGTACTAATCGAAAAGAATACACAGAAAAAAGTAAAAGCAAAAATAATAATCAACAAATGTACAGGTGGTGGTAATGTCGTACAGGTCCGCCAAATTAAAAATTTTAAAAAAGGATTTAAGAATAAGTTATTTCTTGGGTTGATGTTTGTTTTTATTTTTAACCCCCCCCCCCCCCCCAAAAAAAAAAACACACACTTACACTCAAAAAGTGATTACAAAGGAAAAAGATTGAGTACTTCCTTCTAAAGTGTCTATTCCGATCCTATACAAGCCTATATCTCTTGACAAGCCCATATCACTTGAGAATGACCTCTTCATATACTAACAAAACATTCGTCCTATTTTTCTTCAGCCAGCATACTGACATGAAAATTGTTTGAAAATGTCCATTCTATACAATGTTTTTTTTTTAATCTTCTATGTGCTGTGTCCATTGAGGGTATAAATTGCGTTGAAACACCGCTTTGTACAGATCACCTAAATTATGCAAGCGTTGAGCTTGGTCTTTCGAGACACGATCGCCCAAGCGTGTATCACGTATGACACTTAACTAACTGACTGACTGAATATAATAGTTGGAATGATGATTAAGTCTTCTACTGGTTGTAAAGTGGGGGATCGGTTTTCTATTGTTATCAAGTAATAAACTAATTCCCCACTAATTACTACACAACAATATAATACATATCTTCTCCCTCTAGCAATGAGTTAAATAAGAGAACATATTGAGTTCTATAGCCTTGGCTGGCAATCAGTCTACCGCAGAAAGTAATGGCAACCTACTGCGGGATAATCTTCTGCTCAGTCAGTCATGTCTCGAAAGAGACACGATCGCCCAAGCGTTTATCACGTATGACACTTAACTGACTGACTGAATATAATAGTTTGAATCATGATTAAGGCTTCTGCTGGTCATAAAGTGGGGAATCGATTTTCTATTGTTATGAAGTAATAAACTGATACCCCACTAATTACTACGTAATTATATTATACATCTCTTCTCCCTCTAGCTATGGGTTAAATAACAGAACAGATTGGGTTCTATAAATTGGCTGATAATCTTCTGCCCAGTCAGTTATGTCTCTTTCGAGACATGATCGTCCAAGCGTTTATCACGTATGGTGTTTAACTGACTGACTGATTGAGTCGAATTATAAAAAGCTGGAAATCGAAATTGAAAAAAAGCGTAGGAATTGAAAACAACAACAGTGCATATCATAGTAGGCGCGCTTGGAATGACAAGGGGACACAATACATTGAAAACATCCCTGGAAATCACAGCTTCAGAGAAAGAAAAAAAAAAGACTGTCTTAATAAGTACAGCCCACATACGAAGAAAAACTTTGTCCATATAACGCTAGTGATGTTATGGGAGTTTGAAAAACAAATCATGAAACGTAATCATAGCAACACACCACCACATGCCTTAGGTCTTCTCGTAGACTTGGTAGGTAGTGTGACTAAAGCAGAAATCGAAATAATAATAATAATAATAATAATAATAATCTGGATTAAAGTCTGAAACTGAAGGATTTATACTAGCAGCACAAGACCAAAGTCTTTTCACGAGAAACTTTCAGGCAAATATTATGCATAATAATATGGATCCAAAATGCAGGTTTTGTGATAAACACCAAGAAACAATAGACCACCTAATCTCAGGCTGTTCTGTGCTTGCCCCAAACGAATATAAAAATCGCCACGATAGAGTTGGGCAATATTTACATTGGACAATGTGCAAACATTATGGAAAAGCTGTAAACAAACACTGGTATGAACATCATCCAGCACCGGTTACAGAAATAGAAGATGTAACCATTCTATGGGATTACACCATCTACACAGACAGAAAAATTGAAGCAAACAGGCCAGACATTATTGTTAAAAACCAGAAGGAGAAAACTTGTCTATTAATTGATATGGCTTGTCCAGCGGATTGTAACATAGCAATCAAGGAATTTGAAAAACTGTCAAAATATAAAGACCTGGAAATTGAAATAGAAAAAATGTGGAAATTGAAAACAAGAGTTGTGCCAGTGATAGTAGGTGCACTTGGAATGATAAAAAATGGAACAAAACAACACATTGAAAGAATCCCTGGAAACCCCAGCTTAAGAGACATACAAAAAATTGTCTTATTAAGTACAGCCCACACATTAAGGAAAACTTTATCTATGTAATGCTGAGGATGATAGGGAAGATAGAAAAACATGAAATGGAGCCATAACAACACGCCACGACCTGCCTTAGGTCTCCCCGCAGACTTGGTTGGTAGTGAGACCAAAGCAGAAATCGAAATATGATGAAAAATGACATAATAATAAAGACTGAAGGCTTTATTCTTGTAGCGCAAGACCAAAGTCTTTTCACTATGAACTTTCATGTAAATATTATACATAATAATGTGGGTCCAAAATGCAGGTTCTGTGATAAATACCAAGAAACAATAGACCACCTAAGCTCAGGATGTTCTGTTTTCTTCTTCTTCTATGTGCCCTGCCCCTTCAGGACGTAGGCGATCATGGCTCTCCACGTCTCCCTATCCCTTGTGGCTCTTAGTATGTTTGCTCCTGTTGCTCCTGGCAACCCCCGTTCCGTCATCCACCTGATCAGGCCCTGCAAATATGTTATCCGCTGCCTTCCTCTGTCTCTCCTTCCTTCTATTTGTCCAGTCAGTATCAGGTTCTCCAGGCTCTCCTTCTTCATTGCATGTCCCAGGAACTTCAGTTGTCTCTTCCTGATGCTCAGCATCAATTTCCTTTTTGTTGCCATTCTTTCTAACACCTCGTCGTTGCTTGTATGCTCAGTCCACGATATCCGTAGCATCCTTCTGTAGAACCACATTTCGGCCGCTTCCAGTTTTATCCTCATTTTCGATGATATTGTCCAGCATTCACAGCCGTATTGAAGAACTGACATCACGTAGCAGTCTAGCACTCTTTTCTTTGTTTCTAGTGAAATTTTCCTGTGTGTTAGTACTATACTCAGCTTCTGGAACGTGTCCTTTGCCATGCCAATTCGCCTTCGGATCTCCGTGTCGCACTTTCCATCTCCTGTTAGAACACTTCCTAGGTATTTAAATTCTTGTACTTGTTTGATTCCGTTATCCCCCACCTGTATTTGGCATTTTGGGTTGTATCTTTTGCTGATGGCCATGTACTCAGTTTTCTTAAAGTTTATTTGTAGTCCCTTCTTGTCACTCTCCACTGCTACTTTCTGTATGAGGTCTTGTAGTTTCCTTTCCGTGTCCGCAATCAGCACTGTATCGTCCGCATATCTTATGTTGTTCAGGTTGTGGCCTCCAATAACAAATCCTGGCGTGTCATCTAGGGTCCTCATAATATTCTCTCTATATAGGTTGAACAAATCCGGTGAAAAGACACATCCTTGTCTTACGCCTTTTTCTATCTTTGTGTATCTACTGAGGTCGTTACCTGTCCATATGCAGGCCGTTTGCTGCCAGTAGAGATTCTTGATTATTCTTATGTCTTTGCCGAAAAAGTCGAGGTTGCCTAGCATCTCCATAAAAAATGAATATAAGAATCGTCACGGTAGAGTGAGGCAATATTTACATTGGAAAATATGTAAACAAACACTGGTATGAAAATCACCCAGCACCGGTTACAGAAATAGAAGATATCACCATTCTATGGGATTATACCATCTACACAGAAAAACTGAAGCAAATAGGCCAGACATTATTGCTAAAAACCTAAAAGAAAAACATGCTTATTAATTGATATGGTTTGTCCAGCGGATTATAACATAGCAACCAAGGAATTCGAGAAACTGTCAAAATATAAAAACCTGGAAATGGAAATAGAAAAAATGTGGAAATTGAAAACAAGTATCGTGCCAGTGATAGTGGGTGCTCTTGGAATGATAAAAAATTCGAACAAAAAACACATTGAAAGAATCTTTGGAAACCCCAGCTTAAGAGATATACAAAAAATTGTATTGTTAAGCACAGCCCACACACTAAGGAGAACTTTGTCTATGTAACGCTATGGATGTTAGGCGGAGATATATATATATATATATAAAAAAAAAAATGAAACGGAGCCATAACAACACACCTGCCTTAGGTCTTCCCGCAGACTGGGTAGGTAGTGCGACCATAGCAGAAATTGAAATATGATGAAAAATGACAACATAATAATTCTCAGTAATAAAGGAAGCTATACTCAAAAGCAAATGATGATGAAGTAGGAAAAAGGAAAAAGAAGACGAAGAAGAAGAGGAGGAGGAGGAGGAAGAAGAAGAAGAAAAGGAGAGGAAGAAGAAGAAAAGGAGAGGAAGAAGATGACGAAGAAAAAGAAGATGAATAGGAAGAAAAGGAAGAAGAGAAAACGGGAATAAGAAGAGGAAGAAGAAGAAAAAGATGAAGAGGAAGAAAAGGAAAAAGAAGAAAAAGAAAGATGATATGAGAAAAACGTAAAGGAAGAAGAAAATGAAGATGGAAAGGAAAAAGACGACAAAGAAAAGGAAGAAGAGGAGGAGAAGGAGGAGGAAGAAGAAGAAGAAGAAGAAAGTAAAGAAGAAGTGGGAGATGATGAAGAAAAAGAAGGTAAATAGGAAGAAAATGAAGAAGAGAAAATGGGAAGAAGAAGATGAAGAGGAGAAAGTAAAGAAAGAAAAAATGAAAATGAAAAAGAAGATGACAAAAAAGACGAAGAGGAAGAAGAAAAAGAAGAAGAAGAAGAAGAAGAAGAGAAAGAAGAAGAAAGAGAAGAGAAAGAAAAGGAAGCCATAAAAAAATAATATCTGTAATCATATTCATCATAATAGTAATACTAATTATGGTTGGAATGATAATAAAAAAAAAAGAAACAAACAACACATTGAAAAAAAAAAACCCGTGGAAATCCCAGCTTAAGAGAAATACAAAAGATTGCCTTGATAAGTGCATCCTACACATTAAGAAGAACTTTGTCCATGTCACGCTAGTGATGTTAACAAAACAAGCCATGAAATGTAGCCATAACAACGCACTACTTCCTGCCTTAGGTCTTTTCACAAACTTCGTAGATAGTGTAACTATTGAAGAAATCAAATAATAATAATAATAATAATAATAATAATAATAAATAGAAATAGAAGATGCCACCATTCTATGGGTTTACTCCATCTACACAGACAGAAAAATTGAAGCAAATAGGCCGGACATTATTGTTAAAAACCAAAAAGAAAAAAAACTTGCTTATTATTTGATATGGCTTGTCCAGCGGATTGTAAAATAGGAACCAAGGAATTCGAAAAACTGTCAAAATATAAAAACCTGGAATTTGAAATAGAAACAATGTGGAAAATGAAAACAAGAATCGTACCAGTAATAATAGGTGCACTTGGAATGAATGATAAAAAAAAAACAAACAAAAAAAAAACACATTGAAAGAATCCCTGCAAACCCCAGCCATACAAAAATATCCAACCCTGGAAACCCCAGATATACAAAAAATTATATTGTTAAATACAGCCCACACACTAAGGAGAACTTTGTCTGTGTAACGCTACGGATGTTTGGGAGATATGAAAAACCATGAAATGGAGCCATAACAACTTACCACCACCTGCCTTAGGTCTTTCTGCAGACTTGGTAGGTAGTGCGACTGAATTGACTGACAAAAGACAGTAAATGGTGGAGAGCCATAATCGCTAACGTCATCAAGGGACACGGCACCCAGAAGAAGAATAAAAATTTAGATGCTTAGTGAAGTACTTACCTTCGAAAATCCGCTTGATTGGTCTAGTAGGATGTCAAGTAAAAATAAAAGTATATACATGACCAACTTGTCGCTGTTGTTGTGTTTCTTTTTATAAATTTCATTAAAGAATTTGCTGGACGGTTAAATAAACCAGGGCGGGAATCGTGGTTAAGTTGCGGAATCCCAGAAGAAAATTTTCTATTAATTATTTTTTTTTTTATCAATGATGAATGTTGCTTCACCAGTGCCGTTTCTGATATATTTTTTTTTTAGTTATGATTTTAAAGCAAATGTTCTTCATCACGTGTCTCATATCCGCATTCCACATCTGAACAAATTTGAAAGCGTTTTCGTGATTTAAGTATTGTTTTTGTCATTTTTTTATTTTTGCACATTTTCGATTCTAGCGATATTCGATACAATTCTCACGATATTTGGCACCATTTCAGAATATTCATTCAGAAAACGAAAAGTCGTTTCCGTTTTTACGATGTTCTTAAAATAAAATAAAATTCCATTGATTCGTTTTAGAAATAAAAAAGTCTTATTTTCCCATCCTAACAGTTTAATAGTTTTAAATAAGAAAAGAAAAATACAACAAAAGTACTTTTCTGATTGAATTTAATAAAACTTTTTGAAATGAATTCTTGCTATATATATATAGCGAAGTTTTATGTCAACACAAAATAAAATCGTCGGTGATGGTGGATGTTATAATATTTCAGTTTAAACAACCTCTCTGAAGATGGCTCATGTGAGCCGAAAGCTTAGAAGAAAATCAATAAATAATTATCCAAATGTTGGAGAATTTTTGTCTTTATTTTCAACTGAAATTAAAGCAAAAATACGACGTTTAGAACGGCTCATGATTAAACATAATAGACATTCATTGTCTCTTATATTTAACAGCATATGTTTAGAAAATTACTTGCTGCCTCGATACACTATATATATATATATATATATATATATATATATGAAATAAAGACAAGAGGGAAACTGTATTTTAAATCGCCTATGCGTTTCGTCCTGTGATGGACTTTATCAAGGCAAATAGACGAAATGAGCTTGATTCTAAATTACGTATCTATAAACAGACAGTGTTGGCAACCACAAAGACAATCACAAATCATTTCAAAAGATTAACAGAATATTTTAGTTTTTAGAATTTCTTTTTGCCTTGATAAAGTCCATCACAGGACGAAACGCGTAGGCGATTTAAAATACAGTTTTCCTCTTGTCTTTATCTTATTTAACCATCTTGTCCTTAATCTCAGATCATAACTGAGTATATTTTTACATACATATATATATAATGTAACCCGGATATAAGAGAGTTACAGAGACATGATATGAGATCTCTTATATTCGGATTTCTCTTATATCCGGGTGTGGTCTATTTTATATACATTACCACAGGCTCTAATTTGGGACCAGAGAAAATCTCTCTTATATCGAGGTTTCTCTTATATCCGGGTCTCCGATGAACTTTGATCACTGGTGCCCCCTAGGTTCGAATTTGCACAAGATACTAGATTAGCAACTAGATCCCACACTTTTACAGTGAAACCGATAAAATGCAACCGCAACTTCTACTCCAACAGTTCCTTTTCTCGTACTTCCCGACTGTGGAATTCCCTTCCACATTACTGCTTCCCCGACGGCTACAATCTCCAGGAGTTTAAATGTAAGGTCAATAGACACCTCCTAACACACTAACTCTCTTCCATTCTTTCAAACACTCTTTCCATCCTCCAAACTATCTATCACCCCCCTTCTGACATTTCCTGTATCTAACCACTCTTTCTATTTACCTTCCCCTATGTAGTCCCAAGCGCAATAGTGGCAGTGGAATGCCTTGCTTGGGGTGAAACGATTAAAATATATATATATATATATATATATAAGTGAATAAGGAAGGAAGAAAAAATTAACAAGGTTCAAAACATTAATTTAAAACTGTTCTCAATATAAAATAGAGCTGTGAATATTTATTATAAATTATAGTTTAGAACATGTACAAATTATCATCTACTACAAAGTGTATATTTTGTTTCGACATTGTAAGGACAACGTCTCATCGAGTAGTGTGAAAAGAGAATGAAATTCTTTATCTTATATTGGTAAATTATGTGTGAGGTGAGGTGGGGTGAAAAATAGGAAATTAGAGCTGTAAGTTGTCAGTTAGAATTTGAACGAAAAGAGAGAAGAGGTAGAGGATAGAGGTGATTAATGGACGTGTTGAAAACTCTATAGACAGACTTAACGGTAGATGATAAGGTATGGTCCTTTACAGACTTTATGGTCAGTCCTTTGGGTTTAACAAAAGGAAAAAATAAGGAAATAAGGGATCAGTTTTATATTGTTATGGAGTAATAAACTGATCCCCCACAAATTACTACTTAATAATATAATACATCACTTCTCCCTCTAGCTATGAGTCAAATAATAGGACAGTTTGGGTTCTATAGCCTTGGGTTCTATAGCCTTGGTAGGCAACCAGTCTACCACAGAAAGCAATGGCAACCTACTGCTGGGATAATCTTCTGCCCAGTCAGTCATGTCTCTTTCGAGACATGATCGCCCAAAGCGTGTATCACGTATGGCACTTAACTGACTGATATGGGGTGAGGGAGTAGGAGAGAGTGCGCTACAAAGGGAATAGGGATTGCTATTTGGTAAAAATGTCTGTATTAGTGAAGTATACGACTACAAATATTTTTGTATTTAAATTTAGTTTTTATAATACATCTGTTGTTTTTTTATATTTAACCTTAATTTAAAATTTAGGAAATCTTTTGTTTTATATATAAAACTTTAATTAGATCCCAGTTTGTAGTATGAAATAAAGGTAAAATTTAAGGTAAGAGTGTTGTTAATACTATAAAGGTTTATCGTTTCTAGAGATCTTAACTTTAACTTTTGTAATTTTACCCCAAGCAAGGCATTCCACTGCCACTATTGCGCATGGGGCTACATAGGGGAAGGTAAAGAGAAGGAGTGGTTAGACATAGGGAATGTCAGGAGGAAGGTGACAGATGAGTAAGGATAGTGAGGATGAGGGTTGGGCAGATGGGAAGAGTGTTTGATAGAATGGGAGCAGGTTAGTTTGCTAGGAGGTGTCTATTGACCTTACATTTAAACTCCTGGAGATTGTAGCCGTCGGGGAAGCAATTATTTGGAAGAGAATTCCACAGTCGGGAAGTGTTTGCAGTTTACTGTGGTTTTATACCTCTGATTTAAAATTATGTTTCTCCTCATGTATTTAATGATTTCTATTTTTTTCTTGAAGACAAAGGAAACATGGTTTCTTTACTGATTTAGATGTTCTGGCCTGCTTGAGAATTTTCCATTTAACTACAGGTGTTTTATTTTCGTTTTTTAACTTTCAAAAATATTTAGAAAGTGATGTCATATTTTGTTTGTCATTATTAGTAAAAGATGAGAGGTGATTGTAAAAGCGTTTTTTTTTTAAATGTTCATTGTGTTTCCGATATAAATTTTAGCATCCTAGGATTCTACGTGGATGAAATCGAACACATATATACCAGGGATTTTGTTAGGCATTTATTAGGTATAGGGCATTAGTTCGGGGTTTTACAATTACAAAAGTTATTATTATGGGGAAAACTGACATGAGTGTTAGAGTTATTTTTTGTATGATTTCAATATTTTATTGTTCTGTAATTTATCAAAATATTTATGTTATTATTAAGAGGAAAAATCAGAATATTTTTAATTATTTTTAAATTTTTTCTAATTCTTTCTAACACGTTCGAAATTTTGGTAAAAATGTTGTTTTTATTTTCTTTAGCGGGTGGCTAAATCCTTACGAGAGTTTACAATGGAAAATGTAATATGAAATTCAGTTTTTATTTTATTTTTTTTTTTTTTTCGGTGACAAATAAATTTTTTTCGATTAATGAAATTTTAAAAGAATTGTTTTCTTTTTTTTAATATAATAATTTATAAATTTTCAAAAGTATTTTTTAAATATTTAAAGGTTATTAAGTTATTAAGTGAAGACTATTGAAAATTGAAAAGTTTATCGCAAATCACCGAGCCATCGTATTTTTGAAATATTATAATTTTGTTTTTGTGTATTTGAATAGGAATTTCTGTGTCTACATTAAAAGTCAAGTGTTTCACAGTTTCTTCCCCTAACAGAAAAAACATTTCGACAATTTTCTTAATTCCGGTCTCCATACACTTATCCTATCTCTCATCTGTCTAGCTGCCATCACATGTCAAATACGATGGAAAGTGCAGAAAGATCAACACTGTGTTTTAGAAATAGTTTTATTCTAAATATCATGCTATAAATAAGTAATAGTTGTGAAAATCAGATTAACTCAACATTAAATTTGTTAATTATTTTAAATAATTTGTCAGAAATGTATATTATATTTTTGCAAGATTTATAAATCCTAGAATTAACTTTTGTTTGCAAATGTGTCGATTGCTCAAAAATAGCCGAAAAATCTCAAAATTTAAAAAAATCTCAAAATTTTAGATTTCAATGATAATAAGTTCTGTTTGAAATAAACCAGAGTACTTCGTATACTGGAATTAGTAAATTTAATCATTTAGCTTTCAATTAAAATTAAACTAAAAGTTTAAGAACACTTTCTTTAAAAGTTATTGAAAATGAATGGGGATACCTAATTTTATAATATTCATTTAAAAAACGAAAATGGCTTCCATTTTCATGATATTCTTAAAGTTCAATAAAATCACATTGATTCATTTTAGAAAAAGAAAAAGTTTTATAGTCTCATCTTAATAGATAAAAATTTTAAATTAGAAAAAAATCTAATAAAAATTTAAATGGACGTACTTTTCCAGTTGAATCTAATAAAACTTACTTTTCTTGCTATATATATATATATATATATATATATATATATATGTATATATATTATACATATATATATGATATACATATATATATATTATGTACATATACATACATATATATATGATATACATATATATATATATATATATATATATATATATATATATATATATATATGCCAGATTAAATAAATTACAAACATTGTGTCTACGTATCCGTTAATACTCACGGATAATCTTTCGCGTATTATAATTGAAAGATGTAAGAAATGCGTCTTTAAATTATAATACGCGAAAGATTATCCGTGAGTATTAACAGATACGTAGACACAATATTTGAATTGAAAGATGTAAGAAATGCGTGAGGAGAGAGGGCTTGGAGAACCTGATACTAACAGGCCAGGTAGAGGTTAAAAAGAGACAGGGGAAAGCAGCGGATAGCATGTATTTGAAGGACCTAATCAGTTGGGTGATGGAACGAGGGTTGCATAGTGTGACAGAAGAAGGCAAGCTAAGAGCCACATAGAAAAAGAAGAAATGCGTCGTAATTTTGATAGATGATTTTATTATCCATTACTCGATGTTCCCAAGCACTTTCAATCTCATTCCAAGATTATCTTCAGGAGTGTAAGTTATGGTAACAAAAAATAACCGCAAAACTGTGCTGCTAAAATTACTGTAAATTTTTTTCTTGTTTCAAATATAACGGTTGACAAATTGCTTAGCGTTCATTAGAACGTGAAAATTATCCAAAATGATTTTTTTTTTACGTTGTAATGTCAGGGTCATGCATGTGTTAAAGCATTATGGATAATTAAATTAGTAGTATTGTATTTTTTATAATATATTATCAATTTTAATTTTTTATTAGGATCCACGGGAGAGATTGTAGTACTAATGAGATTTTTATGATTTTTTTCATCCTTTTTTTTAGTTATCATGTATCTAGTTGCAAAAAAGAGTTTGATATGTTTAGGGTCATTTGTGGAGATATCATATTCTGTTTGATGTGTGTTGAGGTTTTTGAAATATCGTCTGATTTGTTCATCTACAAAAAGTTTTGGGAAATCATTATTAATGAGTTTGTGCTAGGTTAATTAAACTGTGCATAAGTGCTATTTTGTAGTAGTTAGGTCATTCACTCTTATAGTTGAGAGTGCAAGAGTTTTTGCAGGTTGATTTTTATATGGAAAAATAGTAAATGTGCTATTGTTTGTGTCAATTAAAATGTCAAGGAAAGGGATTTTGTTACTTTTAAGTCCGTATGTTCATATCTATCTATCTATCTACCTATCTATCTATCTATCTATCTATCTATCTATCTATCTATCTATCTATCTCAGTCTATTCATATCTATCTATCTATCTATCTACCAGTCTGTTCATATCTATCTATCTATCTATCTATCTATCTATCTATCTATCTATCTATCTATCTATCTATCTATCTATCTATTTTTTCTCACTGAAACCAGGTAGCGTCACTGATAAGTCATTTGTCCTTCCACGTGATCAAAACGGGAAAGTCCATTATTTATGAGGTATAGGCAGAACGTAACAATAGTGCAAACTAACTCAGGAAGAGACAAGCACATTTCTAATAGGACAATTTGTCCGTTTGTTCCTTTATTTAAAGGAAATATTTTGTACATATAACCCTGTAAAAACAAAATCACTATTGATATTATGAGCAGAACCCTCTTTCTAAAATGATAACCAATCACTATTCTTCCCGATCTGGCGAATATTTTGCTTTATTGAGGAAAATCCTAGGAATATACAACCGTTTGCCATTTAAAAAATTAAAATCTAAAGCATTCAAATTAAATATTGCTGCATTCAAATTTAAAAAATAACAAGTTGTTCAATTTATAAACTAAGGCATTCAAATTAAATTATAAGACATTCAAATTAAAACACTTCAATATTTTCATCGATATAAAATGGTATCAAATTCATCGTCTAAATTAAATTCGCAATCGCCGTAGAAAAGAGGAGTTCAGATGAACACCAAGAGAGGCAAACACGTACTATCAATCTAATGTGGTTCTAACGTAATAACCGAATAACATTTAGAATTAGTGAATTCATTCTTTTAATTGATTCTTTAAATTTAATGCTTTTTATTTGAATACGCTATTATTTAATTTGAATGCAGAAATGTTTTATTTAAATGCCTTCGTTCATAAATTAGTTTAAGGAAATGAACAACGTCTGGGGATCAACACAGTACAGCACCAACACCAAGCTCAAGCTATACCAGAGCTGTGTTGTATCTACTCTCCTCTACGGATCTGAGTGCTGAAGAATGACTAAGGCGTATCTTGCCAAACTTTGATTCTTTCACACCATATGCCTCCGACGAATACTGAGAATATTTTGGCCAGAGAAGATCTCCAATGAAAACCTGTTGAAGAGATGCAAGCAAGAGAACATGGGCACCATCATTACAAGAAGGCGGTGGAGATGGATTGGGCATGTGCTCTGGAATGATCCACAGTCGATCACAAGAACAGCACTGCACTGGACCCCAGATGGCAAAAGAAAGAGGGGAAGACCAAGAACGACATGGAGAAGTACGGTGGAGAATGAGATGAAAGCCATGCAACACTCTTGGGGTTCATTGACTAGTCTAGTCCAAAATGGGCAGAGGTGGAGAAGCTTTGTTGCCCTACACACCATTGGGTGTAACGGATGAGAGAGAGAAGTTCATAAATTGAATGACACATGGTGTAGATCGACAAAAACATTTTCAAATCATTTTCCGAGTTGTGTTATCGACTTAAGCACCGTAAGATCATTTGTTTTAAATTTAATGATCATTTCCCTCTCAAGCAAGGAGATAAAGTCACTAAGGCGCAGTGAGTGATAAGAACTGAAAGAGAATGGGAAGACTTTATTTGGGAGCAAAACTTTTGCAAAAGTATCGGTATTGCCTCCCAATCTACGATACGGGGACGTGGGGTGGGGAGCAACTCTGCTACATTTCAATATTCACCTGGTGGTATTCATGGATGTGCGCTGTGATGCAGTGGATATCGTCTCGGAACGAGAAATCAGCGTAGCCGAGTTCGAATTCCAGTTAAATTATTTGCATTCATTTACGCGCAAATACCCTTCGGAAAGGGTATTAATCTGTCTCTTCCCTCCAGTTATTGGTTAAATAACAAGACAAACCGGGTTCTATAGCAAGAAAGTAATGGCAGAAAGTAATGGCAACCTAGTGCGGGATAATCGTCTGCCCATTCAGTCATGTCTCTTTCGAGACATGATTGCCCAAACATGTATCACGTATGGCACATAACTGACGGAATATTCATAAAAAAACAAATTTTATTGTAACCTAATTATGTACAATAACGGATCATATGCAATATAGGTGAACAATTCATCTAGACAAATTGAAAATAAATACAATGTATCTAAATTTAAATTAGAGACATGTCATAATAGATCATTCCGTCTTAAATAAATCAACAATGTTTTGCCGCAGTTTTCTGCCGCAACTTGGGATTTTTCTTGTTAAAAGTTGAATAATTTAACACATTCAACAGTATGGATAAAAATATCTTATTTTATGTAGGGTTTTTCGAGATTTCCCATAAGCAAAACAAATTCACGGACTTGAACAGAAATAATCCCAGAATGACGTCAAGACAGTGAAAACTTTTACGTCCCTTAATAGTCAGTTGTGATGAGTCCAATTTGTAACATATATAAATGTCAGTCAGTCAGTTACATGTCATACGTGATAGACACTTAGGCGATCATGTCTTTTTTGATCCATGACTGACTAGGCAGAAGATTTCCCGCTATATGTTTCCATTATTTCCTTTAAAAGACTGGTTGCCAACCAAGGTTAAAGAACCTAATCTGTTCTGCTATTTAACACACAGCTGGAGGGAGAAGAGATGGATTAATACATTTCCCAACGGTATTTGTGCATAAGTGAATGAAATGAACTCGATTGGAATTCGAACTTCCGCTCCCTGATTTCTTATTCTGAGCCGATGACTATTACACCAGAATACACATAGGTAGAAAAAAGAGAGCGAGGTTCACAAGACACTGTCCGTGGCGCAGCATAATCAGGCTTCCCCCCTATCGGTCGGGAATTTCAGGGGTAGTACGCACCGGCTCTGGTGAGGAGAAGTGAGAAAAAGACAAAAACGGAACAGGATTCAGGAAGACAGAAGATGGCGATGACGGTGCATTTTAATTCATGAAGATTGTAAGTTGCGATGAAGCAAGACATCGGAAACCGGGATGTGCAAGAAAAGAAACTGTTAAATTAGAAGTTTCACTGGCATCTATTGTTTATAATTTCTTTTCGTTGCTCATAGCTACTGTCTATGTTGTTCCTTTTATTACACTGTAGTGGTAGCAACAAATAAATGATTAAATATATATGAATTTACTCGAACCACAAGAAATTTCATAAAATTAAATAATTGTGGGTAGGAGGGGATTTTAACTGATGTAAAAAAAGAATTAACCAAGATTTTCTTAAAAAAATATTTCTTAAATAATTGTATTTCTTTGTGAATTAGTCTTGAAAGTTTCATTAAAATCTTACAATTGTCAGATTTTTACAGGAATCAATGTGTTTTTCACCGTAAATATTTATGTTATAATATTAATTTATGGACACGTGCAGATGAAGGATTGCAAATCTCAAGTGGAATGACTACGTCGAATCCATTGCTAAATCCGCAGCTATGAAAGTCGGCCCTCTCTGTGCAGGGTCCGGAAATTCTTTCCGCCTGAATCTATCCTGCAATTATATAAATCCACCATCCGCCCGTGTATTGAGTACTGCTGCCACATCTGGTCGGGTGCCCCTTCTATTCTCCTTCGGGGTTCTTGACAAAATACAGCGAAGAATCTGTAATGTGATTGATACCGACTTGGCTGACCGCCTGCAGTATCTCTCTCACCGGCGTGACGTGGCTTCCCTGTGCCTCTTCTATAAATACTTTCGTGGCTTCTGCTCTGACGAACTTAAATCACTGGTGCCCCCTAGATGTGAATTTTGCACGAGATACTAGATTGGCAACTAGGTCCCACCCTTTTACAGTGAAACCGATGAAATGTAACTGCAATTTCTACTCCAATAGCTTCTTTCCTCGCACTTCCCGCCTGTGGAATTCCCTACCCCATGCTTGCTTCCCCGACGGCTACAACCTCCAGGAGTTTAAATGTAAGGTCAATAGACATCTCCTAACACACTAACTCACACCCACTCTCTCCAACTCTCTCCCTATGTACATCCTAAGTCGTCTATCACCCTCCTTCTGACATTTCCTGTACCCAATCCCTCTGTGTAACCCCCTGAGCTATAGTGGCAGTGGAATGCCTTGTTTGTGGTGATACGATTAAAAAAAAACAAAAAAAAAAACACAATCCTTTGGTATTTCTTAATATAAACATTTTGATGACTCTTTTTTTTTTATTCGTTTGAGGCATTTTTTCATCATGCATGCTCATTTTGTTTATTAGGTCCCACCATTTTATTGTGAAACTAATAAAATGTAAACGCAGCTTCTACTCCATCAGCTACTTTTCTCACACTTCCCGCCTGTTGATTTCCCTTCCATTTAGTTGCTTCTCCGACAGCTACAATCTCCAAGAATTTAAATGTAAAGTCAATAGTCATCTCCTATCTCACTAACCTTCATCCTCTCTCTCATGCTCTTTTCTCCGTCTCATCAGTATTCTCATCCTTTTCTTACCCACTTCCTGACCCCCCCCTATAACCTGTCACTCTTTCTCATAACTTTCCTTCTATGTAATCCTCTGCAAAACAGTGGCAGTAAAATGCCTTGCTTGGGGCGATATGATTATTAAAAAAATAAAGAAAATAACGCCCCAAATATTACTAGACTATTTTGTAGTTTGGAACCAAAATAATTAATAACAAAAGAAAAATTAAAAGTTAAACAATAAAATAACTTTAAATGTTGATAAGAATGTTAATTAACAATAAAGAAAGGAAAAGGTAGATTTGTTTTTATAAAAATAGTTAAATAAATATAGAATACTCTCATGATGCACCAGAACAAGCATTTTACCACCAACTGAATCAAAAATAAAAATTTTCTAATTTTTCAACAACCAAAGGAGGCAGGCATCCTTGGTTCACTGATAAAACATGTTGCCATCAAAAGATACGCAAAACTTTATAATTTTCGTATACATATATGTTCTTTAAAATATAAGATTATTTCGCTAAAATGTATTCTAAATCATTTTATCGTTTTTGCCTATGCTTTTTTTTTTTATCTATAACTAGCAGTATAGCCCGGAGTTGCTCGGGTGTAATGAAAGCTTTAAAACTAATCCATGGTCCTTGGAGCTCAGACTCTTTGGACATTGGCACGAAAGACTAAAAAGCAATCGTTGTTTCCAGTTAAAGCGAAACCGTAGACTGAAAGAAAAATGAATGGATGTAAGTCAAATTTTGATTTCCTGGTATCGATATCAAATAAGTTTTTTTCGTCGTAAACTGAATGTTGAAGGCTGAATATGTCCTCTGAGTAAATGGTATCATGGCTGAGACTAAGAACTAAAACAATTATACCTACTTAGAGCCAAACCGGAAGCAAAAACTAAAATAAAAGGGCTGAAAAAATACACATATACAGGCAGATAAACAGACACACACACAAACATCTTGCCTTATATATATATATAAGGCAAGATGTTTGTGTGTGTGTATATATTATCGATTTTCTGCACTATTGTAAGAACTGGAACCTTGAAACTTCTGAATATCGTTTCTTATGTCTTTGTCTATGAGTGTATCAAATTTGATTAAAATCGGACCACTTCTTCTATAACCCGATTTTTTCGATTATCGATTTTCGATATTTATCGGGGGTACCTCGACACAAAACCTAGCTAATAACACTCGCAGACGCTTATAGTACAACTGTGTAAAATTTCAAGAAAATCGGTTTAACCGTTTCGGAGTCTATAGGTAACACACACACACACACACACACACACACACACACACACACACACACACACAGAGTTCCATTTACGAATAAGTTTAGATCATTTCACAAAAACCAAAATTTTTCTCTCTCTTTTTTTCGATGACTGGATGGCGCCATTTTAACCAGACCAAAAGGTATTTTACTATTTTAAAAAAGTTAGCCTTAAAGAAATGTTTAATCGTTTAAGTTGTTTTTTAGAACTTACTCTTTTGAGAGAACTGTATTTTTATGAAGCAAGACGGTTTGTGCAAAAAAATTATTACGCTTGTATATTTTTTACGTCTAAGCGGTTAAAAACCGGCAAAATCTGGAAGAACCTATTTCTAGATTATGGAAAATATTTTTTCGAATACACTGACCAATGATAGATGTGATATCTAGCCCTTGTGAGAACCTGAATGCGAACATTATGAGCCTATTTTACGGAATAAATAGAACTCATGTCGTGCTGGCGAAAGAACTTTTGACAAAGAGCAAAAAGCTTTTGACATCAAGAAGTGAGCATAAAAAAAGCACCAGTTACCAGCCAGCAGCAGAGAGACAAAAGAATTTTGAAGTTCAAGTAAAAATTCTCTTGTGGTTGTACAACAAAGAACGAAAAAGAATTTAAAGACATCAACGCAAAGCACGAACAGTATGTTAGGAATTTAAAAAGGAACTTTACAAAAATTACTATGTCCCTGAGAAATTACCGTCCTATTAGTCTCCTTCCAATCTTTGGCAAAGTTTTCGAAGCCATTATCAACGCCGAGGTGATTCAGCACCTTATGACCAACGGGTTTCTCTCTGACAAACAGTATGGGTTTCGCTTCACCAGGTCTACTGCTGATATGCTAACGACCATTACCGAGTACATATACCAGGCACTCGACAAGAATGGTGAAGCCCGAACCGTTGCCTTGGATATCTCCAAAGCATTCGACAGGGTCTGGCATGCTGGCCTCTTGTGCAAACTGCGGAGCTATGGGATAACTGGACATCTGTTTGACCTCATCCAGTCCTTCCTCTCTAACCGCACATTAAAGGTGGTATTAAATGGGCATGCCTCCCAAAACTACCAGACGAACGCGGGCGTCCCTCAAGGTTCTATCCTAGGTCCCACGCTATTTCTGATCTACATTAATGATCTCCCCGACACCATTAGATCCCAAGTTGGCATGTATACCGACGACACAACAATCTACTCCCGCATCGACCAGAAACCAGGTCTGGACGACAAAGTGAACCTCGCTGCCGCACTTGAAAGGGACCTCCAATCCGTAGTGACCTGGGGTAGGAAATGGTAAATTTCAATGCCTCCAAAACAAAGCTGTTATCAACTAACCACCATAGACAATCGCATCTACCTCCCATTAGCATGGGACAGGCTAGCCTCCCAGAGAGTAAAATACTACGCCTCCTTGGCCTTACACTCTCGGCGGACCTCAAATGGAATGACTATATTGAATCCATTGCCAAATCTGCTGCTATGAAAGTCGGCTCCCTGTGCAGGGCCCGGAAATTTTTCCCACCTGTAACTATTCTGCACATATACAAATCTACCATCCGCCCGTGTATTGAATATTGCTGCCATATCTGGTCGGGTGCCCCTGCTGCTCTCCTTGGGCTTCTTGACAAAATACAAAGGAGGATCTGTAACGTGGTTGATACTAACTTGGCAGACCGGCTGCAGCCGCTCTCACACCGGCGTGATGTAGCTTCCCTGTGCCTCTTCTACAAGTACTTTCATGGCTTCTGCTCCGATGAGCTTAGATCACTGGTGCCGCCTAAGCACGAATTTACACGAGATACTAGATTAGCAACTAGGTCCCACCCTTTTACAGTTAAACAAATAAGATGTAACCGTAAATTCTACTCCAACAGCTTCTTTTCTCGCGCTTCCCGCCTGTGGAACTCCCTTCCACAAGTCTGCTTTCCCGACAGCTACAATCTCCAGGTGTTTAAATGTAGGGTCAATAGACACCTCCTATCACACTAACTTCCAACTATTCTCACAACACTCTCATCTACCCAACCCTCATTCTCGGTATCCTCACCCGCCTATCACCCACCCTCTGTTATTTCCTATATTTAATCAGCCTTTCTCCACTCTACGTAGCCCCCTGCACAGTAGTGGCAATGACATGCCTTGCTCGGGGTGAAACGCTTATAAAAAAAAAAAATATTCTGGGGTAAGTAAAAGTAGGTGTTTTCATTTTTTTCTCTAAGTTTACCCCCTTAGCCTTACTCATATGTTCTTAAATGGAATAACTACATCGAATCCATAGCTGCATCTACTTCTAGTGGGGTTGGGTCCCTGTGTCGCAACAGGAGGTTTTTCTAATCAGAATCCGTTTTGAACATTTATTAATCTACCATTCGTCCGTGCATTGAATACTGTTGCCATATCTGGTCGGGGGCTTCTGCTATTCATCTCAAGGTTCTCGATATAATCCAAAAGAGAATCTGCAATATAATCGATCCTCACTTTGTAGTTTACGTTTAGTCATATTCTCACATACGTGATGTGACTTCCCTCTGTCTTTTCTTCAAGTATTTTCATGGCAACTGCTCTGACGAGCTTTTTTGCATGGTTCCCCGACCACGCGTGCTACTAGACTGGTATCTAGGGCCCATCCTTTCAATGCCAAAAGAGTTAAATCTAACCTTCTCTTCTACTCTAAGAGTTTCTTTTCTCACACTTCCCGTTTGTGTAACTCCCTTCCGTTTCCTTGCTTCCCTAATCTCCAAAAGTTTAAACGCAAAGTCAGTTGCTATCTTCTATCTACTTGATTCCCATCTATCTCTTATCTTTTCTTCGACATCCCCTGTACTTTGTTATGTACTTCGACATCCCCTGTACTTTGTTCTTCTTATACTGTAACCCCCTGCGCACCAGTGACGGTTCTGCCTTGCTTTGGGTTGTGATGTTTCTTATTTTATTTTCCAAACTCACACACACACACACACACACACACACACACACACACACACACACAATAAAATTAATTTAATGTATCTAAAAAAAATACAGTTGCGCGGGAATTCACCCCTTACCATACCCTGTGGGGTCAAAAACAAGGACGGCGCACCCAAAAGCTCGGACGTAGTGGAAAGCACACCACGTGGTCAAAAATATGAATTTTCGACCAATCAGGGCTCGACATAAGAAACACACCTTTTGATCTCCCGGATCTTCAAGATAAAAGGGAAACAGAAACTTTCAACGCCAGAGGGAGAAGCAGCCAGCTCAAACCACAGGGGTCACACGGACAGCTTGGAGCACACACACATAGAGAATTCAGCAGTTTGCACAACAGGCAGTATCACGTATCAGTGAACATTCTTTCACCCTCTCTTTCTCTCATCTCGTTCGCAACACATCGTCCTTCCTTTCCCTCTCACATTCCCAGTTCCTTTCTTTCTTCCTTTTTACAGCTTTACGGACAACTACATTTTTGTATAAAAAAAATAATTCTTTTATTTTTTTTTCAGAAAATAAACAAAAGTTTAATATACTTTATTTCCGGCTTTATTTCATGAATCAAGTTACGCCGAGTCGACTTGTAAATATGATTCTCTCCTACAGGGTGAAATGATTATAAAAAAAAAGTGGTTTCACCTTTGTTTTTTGAAATTGGTTTCTCTTTTTTTGTCTTTTTCAAAATTTTTCCCAAACTGCAATTTTTTTTTCATTTTTCGACGATAATCTTTTCATCAGAAATTAATAGGCGCTACATTAATAGGCGATGTATATTTGTAACTTTAATTGTGTAATAAATATTTTTCCTTTAAAATTCTACGCAGTTATTGGATTTTGTTGTGATTTACGCTTATTATGACTTGCCATTCCGACTAAGTTTTATTTTTGACACAAGAACTTTGATTTGCTAGGGAATAAAATTCATATAATATATATTTAAAACATACAAACAAGAACAAGACCAATGTATCACGAGAACACCCACAACATCACCCCGTATCATTGCTTACGCTGATTCAACTAGGACTGCGAAAATTGTTTACTATATAAATAACTCATAAGTCATAAACTTTATTAAACAACGAGTCTACAATAATCTCTAATCACAATTAGCTTAAAACCTATAATAAAAAATAATAGTTTCTGTGTATAATAAAAGTATTTCTATTAAACAATACATTTTAACCTTCAGTGCACATGCGTAAACAAACAAACAAACAAACGAATACTGATATGTTTGTTTATCTTACCTGAATAGACCCGTCAAACCGGAATACCTAGCCAAGTCGTGACATATAGTAAGTATTAGTTAACAAATCTATTGTAGTGAACAAAAGAAGATCTAGATTTAAAATTCAAATGCTAAGCTCTGACTCATTGAATTTGTTAGAAATTTAAAAGGACTCGAATTTACAAACTTTGCTTAGCACACACGCAAAAGCGAATTCAAAACAAAAGTCTATTACGGACCTTTTCGCGAGCCGACGCGAAGTTTGTTCGTCGTCCAATGGAAAGGTCGGAATCACACCCGGGAGTGAATTCCCAAATGACCTTTTCAAGCCCCACAAACAGAATAAAAGACGGTCAAGTTCGCCTGTCACCAGAGAGAGAAGATGACGAGAGCAATTAACACGTCCCTTGACAAACGTCAAGCGATCATTATTATTATTATCTCTACCTTTCTCTCTCAACTCCTTCCTTTTCATCGTTCACCCATCTGGCTCTTTTTATACTTGATAACCAAATAGGACCCTTTAAGACTGAGCGATTACTTCAAAGACATTCCTAACCAACGATAACGCTCATACATACATACATACAAACAAGTTACTACTACGAACTCTTGATACCCTTTTCTCATTGAACATTTAACTTCTACCGATTCATGTTATTCTGTTCTATTAATAAATTTCTATTTAAACATACAAATGGTATACTTTTATTCTTTCACAAATCCACCTTCTGATAACCTTCTGATAAAAGTTGTGGGTATTGTCGTATTTGTGAATTGGCCTTGTACCAGACATGAATAACCATCCCAACTACTACAGTGGTGACCCCTCCTACCACAGTATCACTGCTGATTTAATTATTTAGTACATGAGGAGAAAATATAGTAACATAGTTTGTCTTAATTAAAAATTGTTTAATATAACAAGTCATTCAGTTAGTTAAGTGCCATACGTTATACACGCTTGGGCGATCATGTCTCGAAAGAGACATGACTGACTGGGCAGAATATTTTCCCGCAGTAGGTTACCATTACTTTCTGCGGTAGACTTGTTGCCAACTAAGGCTATAGAACCCAATCTTTCCTGCCATTTAACCCATAGTTAGAGGGAGAAAACATAGAGTAATACCTTTCCCATGGATATTTGCGTGTAAGTGAATGCAACGAATTTAATTAGAATTCGAACTCGGCTCTCCGAGTTCTCGTTCTGAGCCGATATCCACTGCACCGCAACGCACATTCAGAGACGTAGAACAAGAGGTAATTGAATTCACTACAAAATCGGCAGGAAGTTACCTGTTTCTGGTTTAAGAAACACGCACACTACCTCGCCTCATGCCATACATTCGACCTTGTGCCACATCTAAGCTACAACACTACTTCACCGAAATAGGCCATTTGTAAAACGTAGATTCATCTGGCTTAGAAATGAATGGGAGAAGAAAGTAGATTGTGTTGCAGAAACCTTCCAAGTGGGGAGGTTTTGCTTTTGAAAATCACCTTAGAAATCCAAACGTGTGTCGTATATTTTGTATCCAAAATTATTTTTTGAAAGATAGAAACTACTTAAATAAATTCTAGTCAATGTCTAAAAAACAAAAATGTTTAAAACGTTTTCGAAAGAGTTATTCTAGATTTATATTCATTAGATCTTCCTGACTGCCCGACATTTGTCAGTATTGGGAGATTATAAGCGATCATCCGATGACAAGAGCCTCTTGTTGCCTGAAAGGCTCGTTGCGAGTGACGATTTCAACTGTCTCTTCTGCAATGTCGTTGGCTTAGTTATTCAACCAGCCGATAATACACTTTGTACGAAAAATTGAAATCATGATAGCTTCCTCTTTCTTTGTCTTATGAGGTGGATTCCTGAAGGTAATTATTAACGGTTACTCCTCCGATAATCTGGTGGTCAAGGCAGGCGTCCCCCCGGGAACTTCCTCTTTCTGATTTACGGGTGTATCTCTAAAACTCTTTACGCTCAGAGATTGCAAGCTGACCTCTCTTCCGATTCAACACTAATTTTCCAGAGGGGTAAAAACTGCCTTGTTATATTCAATGCCTCTAAAAACAAACTGGTTACATTCCTTAACGTAATCCTCTACCTCGAGTGGCTACTGAGCCTTGTACAGAATGAACCTTATTGTAAATCAAGTCTAGAGTCAACCGTTATCTTCCCATTCTATTCATATAAGCTATCCCTTAACGTACCCTCTACCTCAAGTGGCCTCCGAGCCTTGTACAGAGTGAACCCAATTATAAATTAAATTTAGAGTCAACCGTAATCTCCCATTTTTATCCATATAAACAAGCCCTTAACGTAACACACTACCCTGAGATCACCCGTGCTTTGTAGAGGGTGTACCCTATTGTAAATCAAGAGTAGAGTCAACAGCTATCTTCACCTCCTACCATATAAACGACACTTTAACCATATTTTGTTAGGCACGGCCACACACTTAAAAAGGCATTTTAACTCATTTAAATGCCTTCTTTGGACTTAAATTTGGATTCTGTTTGAAAGCTAATCCGAATTAATGAAAATTAAATGCTATTTATAAATAAACCTTTTCGGTATTCATAAAACCATCAACGTATACAAAAAATGTAAACAACAAATTTAAAATTCTTTTAAATCCAATCTTTTTCCTCGAGACGTATTTCGAATTTTCTTAGTAAATTAAAATCTTAATTATCTTAGTTTTATAAAAATAATGTTTAGATTTATCGGGATCATCGATTATGTTTATCAAATAGGCCCTGTGCTAAACATAGACGAAGCCCCCACAATTTAAGAAGTTTAAAAGAATAAAACTGTTTCGTTTTTATAAGTCAATGAAAATTTATTTATTGAACAGAATAACATCAAATTATGGGTATGGAATATTTTAAGAGAAAGTGAACTAAGGCGTTTAAAGAATTAAAATTTCGTACGTTTTAGCGAAAGGTGAAATTGTATTTGTACAGAAGAAGGTTAAGTCCATGTTTTCGCTGAGTGTATCAACAAAGTAGTAGTAATGTCTTGTTCATCTCTTTCTGTTGTGGACGGCGAGTAGGGGAAGAGGAAGGAGGAGAAATAAAGAAAGCAGCACGAGGGAGAAAGTGAGAGGGTGCGAATACGGGTCGCTGAAACAGTTGTGTCCTATCGGCGGTCGACAATTTCTGTTACATTATGCTGGGCTGAGTGCTCTCGGATTCCTTCTATATATATATATATATATATCTTTGAGTGATCGATCGAAAAAAGTGAAATATGTAGGCCAACTTAGTCACGTGGCCGACTCCGAAAGTAAACTCATTTTTGGGGAGGGAAGAAATGTGACACCGGTTATTGAAAGTTAAATTTGTTGATTTCTGTAAATCGCTCTCTTTTCATTGGTTGAATAATATTTTCACATTTTCTCGCGAAGTTTTCCTTGATCCATTCCTCAGCACGAAGGCTATCTTTTTTTTTATTGGTTAAAAAGTAGATTTTCGTATGACTTGTGAATATAAAAATAGTGAAGAAATTAAAGGTATTTTTATTTCGTATTCACCACAGATTTAACTTAAAACATAATGAAAATAAAGTTTAATTTACACACAGTAACCTCTGCGATCAACAAATAAAATATAAACACTAATTCTACCCTTGTCCGAAAAAGCGCAAGAAAAAGTAAAAAACAAGACCTAAAGAAATACGGAAAATCAGTGTAGTAATCAAGAATTTGTTATTTGCATAAATAACAAATTCTTGATTACTGCACTTCTGATTTTCCGTATTTCTTTAAAACTTACGCGCAAATACGCTTGAGAAAGGTATTAATGACAAAAAATGATTTCTGAGTCGGAGGATCGCAAATTATTCCGGTTAATAAATTAATGGTTTGAAAATAAATATTTAACAGGAAAATAAATAATTAAACTTCATGGAAAACTTCTGGAATTAATCCAGGTACATTTTCAGGATGTGCGTTGTGGTACAGTGGATATCGGCTCGGAACGAGAAACCGGGGAGCCGAGTTCGAATTCCAGTTGAATCCATTGTATTCACTTACGCGCAAATACCCTTTGGAAAGGTATTAATCCGTCTCTTCCTTCCAGTTATGGGTTAAATAATAGGACAGTTTGGGTTCTATAGCCTTGGTCGGCAACCAGTCTACCGCAGAAAACAATGGCAACCTACTGCGGGATAATTTTCTGCCCAGTCAGTCATGTCTCTTTCGAGACATGATCGCCCAAGCGTGTATCACGTATGGCACTTTACTGACTGACATTTTCAGCAGTAAGACAAACATGAGTTGTAGAGTTAGAATATACTGTAATAAAGAGAGCTACTGCTTCATTCTTGCGTCTTACTTATCAAATAATACTTACCTGGCATACTTTTGTGTCGGGTAGGGACCCAAATCATCTCTCAGTTGTGTCTCTGTCCTCTGTCCTGAGTGCGGCTCAGTTGTAGCTCTGTCCGATGACAGAGATGCATCCGAGAGCAATTATACTGACTAGATACCCGGTCCTGGGGAACAGTGTCCCGAGGCTGTGCCACCCCATTGCACCAGAGGGGTGGACCAGGTGCTCATCACCGGTGCCTGCGCAACCAGCAGTTGCGGGGATTGGGGAATTTTTGTTCCTTCGCTCATCTATACACGTTCAGGCTCCCCACGTTAAAAACCAGCCTTACGACTTACTTATCAAGTACTTACTTACCAAATAATACCTACCTGGCATATTTTTGTGTCAGGTAGGGACCCAAATCATCTCTCAGTTGCGTCTCTGTCCTCGAAAACAGAGTGCGGCTCAGTTGTACAGCTGTAGCTCTGTTCGCGAGGACAAGGGTTGCGACTGAGAAAAATTACACTGAATAGATGCCCGGTCCCGGGGAACATTGTCCCGCGGCCGCGCCACCCCATTGCAGCAGAGGGTGGACCAGGTGCTCGTTACCAAGGCCAGCTCAACAAGCAGTTGAGAGCACTGGGGAATTTTTGTCCCTCTACCCGTCCGTATGCGGTCGGGTTCACACATTAAAAAAGACCTTGTGTTACATCTCTCTCCAGTAGGGGGAGCAGGGTAAATATCCTTACTTACCAAAATAACTGCTGCAGGTCTCCACCAGGGTAGAGATCATTATCTTTCAGTCGTGTCTCTGTCTTCAGGCAGAGTGCGACTCAGTTGTGTCTCTGTCCAAGAACAGATAATCTTCCGAAAAAAATAAACACTATGATGTGTTCAGGTCCCAGGTGAACAGAAGCCTGAGGCTGAACAATCCCATTGCACTAGAGGGACAGACCGGTAGTCGCCACCGAGGCCAGCGTAGCCGACGGATCCGGGGTCTGGGCAATTTGTCTCTAGCCTGAGTGTACGCTCGGGTTACACACATTAAACTTGACCTTGTATCAGAACTCACCCCAGTCGGGCAGAGGCACAAGAAAATAGATTATAACTAATCTTCTTACATTCTTACCACTACCAAAACAATTAATAGATTAAGTAGGTAGAATTAAAACTTTCAGAAAAGCAATTAAATTATTTTCAAATTGATAGCTTTTGCTGGTGACCTTAAAAACACAAATATTTTTGCTAGTGACCTTGAAAACACAAATTCAATTATAGTAAAAACTTAGTCAACCGTCGAGTTCCTGCGCAAAGAAAAATGTATTTTGTGATCCCTATGAAAGATATTTAAGGAAAGTTTCTAGACTATCGTTTCTTAGTCTTTTTACTGGTGTGAAACTCTTGAAACAGTTTAGTGTCTCAAGGAAATCATGCATGAAATGGATATATAACATTATTATTATCTATCTTTTTATATAGATACCTCCACTCGCTTTCGATACCTACGTTTTAAATGAATTATAATAAATAAAAAAGCTTACTTGAATCTTTCATTTTAGCTTTAACTGAAAGCTAATAGATTAAATTTACTAATTCCAACAAGCAAAATATTCTAGTGTATTTCAAACCGAAATTATATTGATTGGAATCTAAAATTTTCAGATTTAAAAAAAATTCACTTTCTTGCTCTTTTTGATTGATTGATACATTTTTTAATTCTCGATCTAAAAAGTCTTGCTAAAACATAGTATACATAACTAACACGTTATTTTAGTAAAATTAGCACATTTAAATGGATTTAATCTGATTCGAAACAAGTATTACTTGCTTATTGCCTGAAATGTACTATAAAAGCGTTTCTTAATCCTGATAATCCTCCTATCAGTGTTATGATACTGTTATCTGAGCCGTCAAAAAAGCTAAGTATGGTGACCAAAATTGGCATAAATGTTTGCAGCTTAATCGTACGTTTCGTTCTTTAGTTTTTAACTACACAGTAAAATTAAAAGCAATTATCTAATATTTTATCGAAGTTTAGTTATTTAGGTTTATAACCTTTCATTTAAAGCTGCTTTCTGAAAAATAAAACTTATAATGATATAATTTTTAAAAGTTAATTTGACAATTTAATAACAGAGAATTAAATTATATAATATGATAGAGGTAACGCAATAATTTATGAAATGTTATGATACTTATGAAGTTTTATTTTTAATATCTATTTTTATATTCTTTATTAGGTACCTCTACAAACTGACTGTGAATTTCACAATTACCTTTTTAACAAAATGGGGAGACTAGGAATTAAAATTATAAAACTTACTTTAAATTTTGAAGGGATAATTTGCAAAGCTCATTAAATGTTGAAACGTACGCAGGAAACACGGTAACGAAAAAAAAAAAAAGAAAGATTTGTAACCTGCCGAAAAAGAGTTTATATAGATTTTTTCTGTAAGGAGCGCAACATTTTAAACATATGACCTTTTGATGGCCACCCGTAAAATAAAATACGGGTCATAGGCATGAACACACAAAAAAGTTTTAATTATTTTAAAAATACTATGGCCCGAATATTTGTATTAAGCATTTCAATTTTCGATTAGTAAATACAGTTTTTCACATATTAACTTAATAATCTAATGGAAGCAACGATTGGAGGAAATTTTAAAAGATCTTTCAAAATTTTATAAGTTATTATAATAAAAACAATAAAAATGAAAACAATTCTTGTAAAATTTCATTATTAATCGAAAAAAAGTTTCTCTTCAGACTATGATATCCTTAATATATATTGTTTAAAAAAGCAATTAAAAACTTATCAAAATAAAAAAAAATGTCATAGTTTTATTGCATTTTTGTTTTCACAATTCGGAGCAAATTTTCTGAAATGGAGACAATTATAGAAAAAAAAGTTGATTAATATTTCCTAATGAATCCTGCATTTAATTAATATAAAAAAAGTTCCCAACGTCTAGTTAATTTCTAGACATTTCAGGAAATTAATTGGAGTGTAGGGAGTAATAATATATTTTTACAAAGATTTTATTAAAATAATGATTTTAAAAATGATTTCAGTCATTTGTGAATAAGTTGTGAAAGTTTCATCAAAATCCGACTATTATTTGATTTTTGCAAGAATTTCCAAATTAATGTGTTTTTCACCGGCAAAAAGTGAGTTGTGCAATATTACATTTGCCGTAATAATCTCTTGTTAAAATCGAGCCTCTCGCTGACGAAAGAAAAACAAGATTTTTAGCAAACATTTCGAACGTGTTAGAAAGTATTAAAAACGTTTTAAAAATTATGAAAATACATTTTGATCTTTCCTGTTAATAATAACATAAACATTCTGTCGGTAAAAATTTGCTTTCATTAAGTTTGAATCCTTTTAACATCAAAGAGACATGGCTGACCGAGCAGATTTTCCTGCGGCAGATTGCCATTATTTTTTGCGGTAGACTGATTGCCAACCAAAGCTACTGTTATGGGAAAACACACCTATTCCTCAGATAATGGGCTCTCTCCCCTATATTAATAAGAGTTAACAGGAAGTTAACTCAAGAAGTTCTTGGGAAGTTCATAAGAGTTCTTAGAAGTTCTAGAGAGTTCTTTAGAGTTCTATTGGAGTTCAGTAGAACTACTAGGCAGTTGATATTAGTCGGTAGTTAGCCGAATACTAAGGAGTTAGCTTACAGTGGAAGATTACCAAGTTTCTAACATTTTGGGTGCATTAAGTCGATTATCAACCGGCATAGCACGATTATAACTTTCAGTGCAAAAACTACAACAGCTACAGAACCCAATCTGTGCTGCTAATTAACCCATAGCTGGGAGGAGAAACGACGAATTCGTACCTTTCCCCAAGATATTTGTGCGTAAGTGAATACAATGAATTGAACTGGAATTCGAACTTGACTTTCCGATTTCTCGTTCCGAACCGACATCCATGCGTCCTTTACTCGAGTCAATCATTCAGGGGCACACAAATCCGCCACGTACAGGTCCTGTCCATTCGAGTAAATCACTGAAGGGTACACGAATCTACTGCGTACAGGTCCTGTCCGTTAACCAGTAAAGGCGGTTTCACACTGACGCCATATAAAACATCACTAAATACGTTCCCTATGATTATCATAATTATAAATAATATAAGAGGTTGAAGCCTTTATTATAATAATCAATGATATTCCAACAATCATGTCCCATCGACACACACTTCCACTCCCTCACCTTCTCACGTGTTGCTTTCTTTATCTCTCTTTCTTCTTCTTCACCTAATCGCCGTCCACAACAAAAAGAAAGGAACAAGACATTACTACTACTTTGTTGATGCACAGCAAACATATCGATTTATCCTTTTCTGTGCAAATCACATTTCGCTAAAACAAACGAACCCTGAATTCTTTATACTCTTCACCAGAACAAAACATCACTGCTACTTTGTTAATACACACAGCTAAAAATGGACTTATCTTTTTCTGTACAAATCACATTTCGATGAACAAACGAACTCTTAATTCTTTAAACTTTTTACTACTATTTCTCTTAGGACATTTTCACAGTTTAATAATTTAATACATACAATTTGATGTTATGCTGTTCAATAAATAAATTTTGATTTCCTTATACAAACGAAACCGTTTTACTCTCTCGACTTTATGATAATCTTAAATTGTGGGAAGTTCGGTTATGTTTGGCACAAGGCCAATTTAATAAGCATAAGATCCCTATTTTTCAATCACCGTTATGATAGTTTGGCCATGTTGTGTGAATGGAAGATAGTAGAATGCCGAAAATTCTGATGTACAGCCAATTGCTTGATGGGACTCGAAACATTGAAAGGCCTCTGCTTCGTTATAAAGACAAACTGAAGTACAATCTCAGAGCAGCTAATATATCAGTTGACTCCTTCGAATTGTCTTCTTTAGATCTGTCATGGGCCCTTACCTGTAACTCCACAATGAACTCTTCCTAACACTATACATACTACGCCTCTCAAGAGAGAGGGTCGAGTTGGTAGTAGTTCACTCCAAACCAGACTGACATCTTCCTAACATCTTCCACAATTTTGTATTGTTATTTCTTGTTAATATACATTTGTTATTTCTACCTTGGTGGTCGTATTGTTCTTTTCGGACCTTAACCTGGTTCAAAACGAGATTGAATGGAGTGGAGGTCAACTTGTCATCGTGGTATTGCAAATTTTGAACAGAATCGCCTTCAACATCTTGATGCACTCCGTCTGGGAACTAAAACTCGATCTTTCGTGCTAATTTCACCATTTGTGGCGACGTTCAAATGCCCAATTTGTCATTTGTTCTACAAATCCAAGGCTGGTTCGAAGGCTCATACTCGCAATCAACATCCAGAATCCGGGTCTGCATTGGAGGCTTCTGATTGCCAAACGGACAATTTCAAATACTCCCTCTGCAGCTTATGCAAATCCAAGGCAGACTTGATAGCGCATATTAGACACAAAAGTAGAATTTGATGTTGTTTGGACTAAACGAATTGTACCCTCATACGTCGAAATCGACGGGAGAGCCCATCAAATACCGAAGTAAATATTGGTTCTTGTATGCAATCAGTCAGTTAAATGCAATGCGTGACAAACGCTTAGGCGATCATGTCTCGAAAGAGCCATTACTGACTGGGCGGAAGATTATCCCGCAGTAGGTTGCCATTGCTTTCTGCGGTAGACTGTTGTTAAGTTGAAGAAGGTTCCAATTGAAAAAGAAATAAATTGTGTTAAAGAAAATAAATTGCCGTTAAAGAAATAAATTGTCGCCTAATTGCGACCTGCAATTAGTGCGGGTGCACGAGCAAGAATTAAACCAATGTCCCTATGCCATACTGGATAGCATGGGGGTCTCACTCGAGTTTTTTTTTTAATCATATCACCCCAGGCAAGGCGATAATGCCACTGATGTGCAGGGGGCTACGTAAGAGTAAAAAGATTGGAAAAGAGAAAACCGGAAACCGCATCCTAAACAGGACACAAGGGATGAGCCTCTTCACCTGTTCAATAGACGTGGGTGGAGTGGGAAACTACTGCACATTCTTCAACTATCCCCAGCCGATAGCGGGGGACCAACGGTATTGACCCTCCTTCCCACGTAAGGCGAGATGTGACACAAGGTCTTTTTAATGCGGGTCTTCCCGGCCATATAGCCAGGCCAAAAATATCTGTCTATCTTTCCCCAGTCGTGATTCTACCCTTCGGCCGGACCACGATTGAGTTAGTGCTGTCTGTCTGAAGGCAGAGAGCGCTCTCCACTCGAAGGCAGAGAGCGCTCTCCACCCGAAAACAGAGAGCGCTCTCCACCCGAAGGCAGAGGGCTGACTGTGTCATAGTGGCAGAGGCAAATGCCGACTAGCGGGGGACCTGTGGTGATACCGACCGAGCAAAAGCGACGGACCGGATGTTTGCACTCTAACGACCAAAAAGCAAATGACCAAAATTCGTCGGTGCGTATCCGGCCTCGCGCAGATGTTCCGGTTGAAAACTAAAAATTAATTAAATATTAAATTTCCAGTTCGCGAGCCTACGCGAATTTTATTTATCTGCCAATGGGAAGCCCAGAATCAAATACGGATGTGAATTCCCAAATGATCTGCTGCGATCCAAAAAGTTGAAATAAAAAGCCGATACAGAAAGCATCGCCAGACAGACAGAAAGACAGACAGACCCAGACACACACGGACTGACTCGAGAGAGACGAGAGTAATTAGTAACTCCCTTGACCATGTCAAGCGGCTTACTATGCTCGCCTCCCTTCACCTCTCCTTTCTTTCTTCGCTGTCTCAAAACTACTTACTGACCCTAGGAGCGGATACATCAAAAACATTACTTACTTACAATGCTCCCACATTCCTAAGATTTAATTCTCTTTTCAGCATTTTATTGCCACGAACATTTTAACGTCCGTTGGGCCCATATGTAAAGGATTAGTTTAATTGTAAAAACCTTTATTGATATGTGTATATATAAAATGTTATTTTTCAACTCAATTTGCTTTTCTTGATTTATAATCTTTTTATGACTGATAGTGGTCTATCGACAACGAGGCCAATTTCCGTCAATCTGCAACAACATACTACTACCCTTCAAAAGAACGCGTCCCCACTATAGACCAACTGTCGGTATCACGTGTGTCCGCTGCTTAAATACGCAAACCAAACTGCGCGGGAAAAGATACACGTGACAGATAACTGAAAGGCGCGTGTCTCAAATATGAGGATACGATAGACAGAAGTAAATGCGTAAGTGTGAGGTACGCAATATGTAAATGCGTGAATGCGTATGTGGTGTGAGAAATATTCACACATAACTCAGTGCTTAGGCAGTGGAAGGAAACAGTCAGACAAACAAGACATACCTGATAAAGTAAAACAATTTATTGTCTTGCAAAAACTGATTTTGCGGCTACTTCGTAGCCTGGTATAGTCCTTCTCGCTGCGTAGCTTGTTAGTTCCTTCGTCTGAGAAGGGTATGGGAAACCACGAGGAACGGCGGTCCGCGACGTACAGGAAATTCTGGGGTCAGCTTCTTCTGCAGTTCCATTCGGTCGAAAGTCGATAGTTCTTAGAGAATTTTTCTCTCAGATGGATAGGCATTGGCCAAAGGGTTTCCTTATAAGAAAGGAAGGATGTCGAGATATTTTCTCTGATAAGGTTGAGGCTGTTAGCCCAATGGGTCCCCAATACTATGGAGAGATGGTCTCGATATAGCGAGACATGAGGGTGCCAATTGTTGGCCCCGCTGGTTGAATCTCGGCACGTTGATCTCCGAAGCTGTCCGTGCCAACCGAGCAAGCAAGTCCGTCCAAAAAGGAAGGAAAAAAAAGGGAAGAAAAAACTGAAAAAAAAGGCGCGAGCCTCTTCCTGGCGTAAAGGCCCGCCTCAAGTCCAAGACGAGGTTCGGGTCTTCGGCCAATCAGGAGACCTGTTATATCTGTAAATTTCCAACAGTGGGTGTGAATATAAAGATGTGTATTTGAGTACCACTTCAAGGCCTTAAACTTCATAAAAACAAAGTTTTATTGTCAAAACGTTTAAGAGGAAAAGCCAAAGAACTTGTTTATTATTATTATTTTTAATTTCTTAGTAATTTCTAGCACGTTTTAAATAGCAGCAGACGTGGCTCAAGTGTCCCGGCAGGAGGATCACGTTTCATGCCGAAATATTGTTTTTTTTTTAGAAATAAATTATCCAATCAGATTGCAAGTTTGTTGGAAAATAAAAAAAAAGCTAGTTTGGTCCTCTTTCTACCAAAAATCCACGAAATTTGATTCATGAAAATAAAGTGATAAATAAATTGTCGTTAGACTGCGATTTGTAAATTGTCCCATGATAGCTAAGTAGTAATTTTTTATCTAATGGCGTTAAGGATGTGCGTTGTGGGTGGCGCAGTGGATATCGGCTTAGAACGAGCAATCGGGGAGCTGGGTTCAAATTCCAGTTGAATTCCTTGCATTCACTTACGCGCAAATACCCTTGGGAAAGGTATTAATCCGTCTCTTCCCTTCAGACAGATTGGGTTCTATAGCCTTGGTCGGCAACCAGTCTATCGCAGAAAGCAATGGCAACCTACTGCGGGATAAGCTTCTGCCCACCGTTTCGAGACATGATCACCAAAGTGTGTATCACGTATGGCACTTAACTGACTGACTGACTGAATATAATAGTTGGAATCAGGATTAAGGCTTCTACTGGTCATAAAGTGGGGGATTGGTTTTCTATTGTTATCAAGTAATAAACTGATCCCTCACTAATTACTACATAATAATATAATACATCTCTTCTCCATCTAGCTATGAGTCAAATAATAGGACAGATTGGGTTCTATAGCCTTGGTTGGCAACCAGTCTACCGCAGAAAGTAATGGCAAACTACTGCGGGATAATTTTCTACCCAGTCAGTCATGTCTTTTTCGAGATAGGGTGTATCACGAATGTCACTTAACCGACTGACTGAATGGTGGGTGTTACGAGTTTGCAAATCGCGAAGAAGAATGTTTGTTTTTATTTTCTTATTTTTATTTTTTATTTTTTGTTAATCATATCACCCCAAGCAAGGCGGTAACGCCACTGAAGCACAGCGGGCTACGTAAGAGTGAAAAGTTTGGAAAAGAGAAAGCCGGAAACCACATCCTAAACAGGAAACAAGGGATGAGACTCTTCACCTGTTCAATAGACGTGGGTGGAGTGTGAACCGGGCGATAGTTTAGTCTATGTACTCCAATTGAAAAAAGAAAAAAATAGAAAAAAAAAGAAAAGAAAAGAAAAGAAAGAGAGTGAAAAGATTGGAAAGGAGAAAGCCGGAAACCACATCCTTAACAAGGAACAAGGGATGAACCTCTTCACCCGTTCAGTAGACGTGGGTGGAGTGTGAATCAGGTGATAGTTTAGTCTATGTACTGTACTCCAATTGAAAAAAGAAAAAAATAGAAAAAAAAAAAAAAAGAAAAGAAAAGAAAAGAAAAGAAAGAGAGTGAAAAGATTGGAAAGGAGAAAGCCGGAAACCACATCCTTAACAAGGAACAAGGGATGAGCCTCTTCACCTGTTCAGTAGACGTGAGTGGAGTGTGAACCGGGCGATAGTTTAGTCTATCTACTCTATCCCCCACAAAGTAAAATACTTTTACTCAAACTCATTCCTAAGTTGTGTATACGATAGTGGTGTAGTATGAAAATGAAGACGCTGCTCGAGTTCCACCCCCCCCGAAAAATCTTGGCTCCTAAATGTCTCCCACCACTTTCATAGTTCCATAATCGCCATTGCTTTCTGACTGACTCAATATTCTCATGCTGACGTCTATCTTCCATATTTATGTTGGTATAGATGTTAAATTTATCCAAAAATGTTTGTATTGTATTTCTATTTAAATTATGTTATAAAGATTTTGTTTCATTTAGCTTTGATAATTTTACGACTATATCTCATGTTGTACGATAAAATATAACGTAAAGTAGGTGTCTGCGATTAAAGGGAGAGAATTTATAAAAATGCAATTTGTCTCCCTTACATTGAGTTAAGTGCCATACGTGATACACGCTTTGGGCGATCATGTCTCTTTTGAGACATGACTGACTGGGCAGAAGATTACCCGCAGTAGGTTGCCATTGCCTTCTGCGGTAGACTGGTTGCCAGCCAAGGCTATAGAACCCAGTCTGTCCTATTATTTAACCCATAACTGGAGGGAAGAGACGGATTAATACCTTTCCCAAGGATATTTGTGCGTAAAATGAATGCGAGGAATTCAACTGGAATTCGAACTCGGCTCCCCGATTTGTCGTTCCGAGTCGATAGCCACAACGCACATCCTCCCTTACATTACCCAGCAAAAAATATTTTATAAGTAATTTGAAAGCTTAAAATTAGGTACTTTTCGGCAGAAATTTTCGATACCTAATTTTAAAATGAAATTTTTAAAATGAAAAACATTCTTGGAGATTTCATTTTAGATTTAATTAAATTCTTAATGATTAAATTTATTATTTCCATTAAGTAAACAATTCTGGTATATTTCAGATAGAAATTATATAGATTGGAAAGTCACATTTAACTTCGAGTTCTTAAATTTTCTTAAAAGCGGCCATTTTCTTAATTTTAAGAAATTTGTAAACAAACAAAAATTCATCGATTTTAAAAATATTTCAAAAGATTTCTGACACTTTATTTTAGTAAAATTATAAAACTGAAAGATAAATTAAGCTGATTTTAAAATTAGAAAATTGAAAGATAAAATAAGCTGATTTAAAAAAAAATCTTACTTACTTATAGCATAAAAAAGTAATATACAACAAATTATTAACGACTGGTCGTGTTTATCTGATCGAACGTTTGACGGACTGTTGATTGATTAGGCGATGACAGGTTCTACGCATGACCAAAAACGACAATTTTCATAAATCTAAGTTAAGTAACAAAACTCTTAAACTACGTAACCGTTTCATAATAATGGCAATTTCAGTCTGCCATAAATAAAAATAAGGTAAAAATAAAATAAATTATAAATTATTTTAAAAATAGGGAAGCGTAACTACGTTTATTAATCTTTGCAATTTTGGCCGCGTAAATTTTGTTTCCACTTAATTACTATATCACATCTAATAAATACCCCAATACAGAATTTTGCACGATTTTAAACTATTATGAATTATTATAATTAAAATGCAAGAAAAATAAAAAAATTATTGTAAAAATTCATTATTCATCAGAAAAATTTTATTTCTTCAGACAATAATGTCCTTAATATTACTTATTTACAAAAACAATTAAAAGCTTTTCTAATTAAGAAATATCATAGTTTTATTGGATTCATTATTTTTCAATTCAGAGCAGATTTTCAGTTAAATAGTATAAATTTAAAAAAAAAGTAGATGATATACAATCTCCAATGACTCCGACTTTTAACAAAAAAATAATTTTAAGAAATAAGAAGGTTCTGTGCAAAATTTAATGAAATTAAGTAAGTGTGGGTAACACATTTAAAAAAATTTATTAATATTTTCTAAAAAACATTTAAAAGATAATTTCATTCATTTGTGAATAAGTTCTGAAAATTTCATTAAAATCGGACAATTATTTGATTTTTACAAGAATTTTCAAATAAATGTGTTTTCAACGAAAAAATCAGTGTTAAACTTTGTAGAAGGCGATGACGTAAACAAAACAAGCATTTTAACGTGTTAGAAAGGATTAAAAAAATGTTAAAAAATAATTAAAAAATTCTTTGATCTTTCTTCTTATTAATAACATCAATGTTTTGAAGATAAAACTTTATTTTCGTTACGTTTGTGGGCTTTTTCATTACGCAATGCTGTTTTTCCCACGAATTAGTGGAGGTACCTACTTAAAATTAAAAAGAAGAAACCGAGAATAGGTATATCAAGTAGGGCTTGCTAGTTTGAAACTCCTTTGTTTCTCCCAGGATCTCCCTCGTCCTTACATATTCTTTTAAATCTCATTCTTCCTATGCGTTTCTTTTTGTTTTCTCTCTGACTAGCACGTTTCTTCGTCACCTTCGCAAAAAAAAAAAAAATAAAAATAAAAAAATAAAAATTGCCGAGTCCTACATTTTGGGATCGAGTTTTATCGAGTTTGATCGAGTTGGGATCTTTCTTCCTTTCTGTAGTAGAATTGTAGAGAAAATTCATTTTAGCTTAAATCTAAGCTTTAATGAACACAGTATTCACTCTAGCCCTTCCAACAAAGGCAGCATGTGGCACAAGGTCGGTTTTTAAGGTGGAGCATTTCGAGCTCGTACGTATGAGCAAGGATTCCTCGTAGACTCCGCATACGCTGGGTCGAGCTCCTGTCTACTTTTCCCCAGACGAAACTGTGTTTTGGCATAGCGTCGATTGGGTTCTTCTCCACCCGAAGGCTGAGAATCTGACAAGGACAGAGATTTGATGAACTAATATTCATCTGCCTTTTCACCGAGGCTGGATGCGACACAAGGCCAAATTTTATGTGGAAGATACGAGCCCTTAAGCTCGGTCAAAAATTTCCCGTAGACCCGGCATAAGACAGGATCGGGTTCTTGTCTGTTTTTCCCAGACAAGACTCTACACTTCGGTGGAACTTGTCTGGGTTTATTCTTTACCCGAAAGCAGAGAATCCGATTAAGAGAGATATTTGAAGACAAGTATATTTCTCTTGAATATATGTATTCAGGAGAGTTCCATTAATGGGAGGAAAATGGAGAATACAATATTCTCTCCTGCCTTTTATCCCAACAGGCATTGTTTGCTGTCTGCGACGTCGTGGCGGATTGCTAGATGCATGATGAGGTTCTTCTCGTACTCGCTCGAACTGGATTTAACCCTGCTGCATTTTGCGAGTGACTTGCACGTCCTCTGAAATATCGGTAGGTGGGTGCGCTCTCTTCTGAGAAATCCGTTCGTCGCCACTCGAGGAATGAGGGCTCAAGGGTCCCTGATAATCTTCAGAAGGAGAAGTAACGGAAGTACTCGGAGTAACGGACATGTAGATATTGGGAGTAACTCCACTTCATTTATCAGTGGTTTGTTTTTATTCTGGTGCGTTTTTTCGTTTCTATTTTTTGAAGCAAAATACTCCGGTGTATTTCAAATAGAAATTATATTAATTGGAATATAGATCTGTGACAAGTTATTTTTGAAAAATTAGTAAATTTAAAGTTAAATTAATCTGATTTACACGAGTGTTATTTGTTTATAGCATGAAATTTCGAATAAAAGTATTTCTTAATCATGGAAGTGTGAAGTGATTGATGTACCAAGTAATTGACGACAGCCAGATGTTGTGATAAGCTAAGTATGGTTGACTAGAACTGGCATAATTGCCCAAATGTTTTTTTCTGTAAGGGAAGAAACCGTGAAACACGTGAAGATTTAATGTAACACAGAAAATACCATACTTAAAAAAATTCTTATATATATAAAAATATATTATTTAAAAATCTTTCGGATTGAAGGTTTGTATTAATCTTCTCAATTTTCGATCAGTAAATATAGTCTTCACTTAATAACTTACTAACCTAAACACGATAAGGCTTTGAAGAATTTGAAAAATATTTTGAAACTTTATAAGTTTGTATCGAAAAAGAAAATCACATACTTCGAAAAAGAGTTCGTATTTTGTGCGTGGTCCACCGAAGAAAAATTACTGAAAAATCTTAGCACAAAAACAACTGTTATTAGTATCAGAATCTATGCTAATTTTCTTCTCTCCCTGTCTGGTGTGGCCAATCAGAAAAATCACTCGGTGAATAAAGGCTGTTTTTTTCAGAGAACAGATATGTTTTGAGCTTTGAGAGAGAAAGTACTATTTTTGAGCTTGGGGACTGAAAGTGCTATTTTCGCTGTTGCGAGAGAAAGGTTGGATTTTGACTCCATTTTTTTTACTATGTTTCCTGTTGGACTATTCAAAACAGATCTGCGACTGAACTTAGTGTTGACACACATATATTTTATTTTTTTGTTACATTATTATTATTATTCAAAAAGAAAAAAATATTGTAAAAATTCATTATTCGTTGATAATTTTTTTCTTCAGACTATAATGTCCTTAATACACACACACACACACACACACACACACACACACACATATATATATATATATGTTATAAATTATATTTTAGAACATGTACATAATCTTTCTATATATATCCACGACAAAGGTACGTTTGTTTCGACATTGAAACTTCAATATCTCATCAGGCGGTGTGAAAAGTAATGGAAAGCCTCTTTCCTTACACAGCTCTATTTATTATATATTGAGCACTATTTTAAATTAATGTTTTGGACGTTGTAAGAATTCTTTCTTCGTTCTGTATTCACTCGTATATATATATATATATATATATATATATATATATATATATATATATATATATTTAAAGCGATTAAAAGCTTATCTAATTAAATAATATCACAGTTTTATACTATAAATGAGACGTTGGGGTGACAGGTATAGTTTAGTTGTACGTTGTGATCATAAATGAATCAATACTATCATTTATATTTTTGTTGTTGACTCCATTGGCTTGCATATTTTTGTTTTAAGTGAATGTTTATCATTTTATGTGTATTTGATGTTCAGGTTATAAAGAGTTTCACGTAAATATGTTATATTTGGTTTTATGCGTGTGTCCGGTGTAACGTAGTAGCAGGTTGTTGTTGGCGTGTGTTATGTTATAATTTGTTCCGGTATTTGAGTGTGAGGATTGTCTCTTGAATTAACTCTTGGTTTTCTGTATATCATTTTTCTGTCTATCATTTTTCTGTCTGAATATTATTTCAGTATGTCTTTCTTTGGCGGAATGGCATTGGCTAAATCTCCGGCGGCAACGACGCGAGGCTCTACACACACGTACCTGCGTGCGGGCTGTAGACAACTAACGAATGAAGCAAATAGGAAGAAGAGAGCTTGGGTGTTGTTCTTTGTTATACTTTCTTAACTCCTACGCGTTTGCGTTTTGATTTTGGCGGGAGCATTAGTGATTGGTTGGCATTCACATGACGTCAGTTGACCAAATAAGCTATGTCAGTGTTATAGAAAAGAAGGAAAGGATATATATATATATATATATATATATATATATAGAGAGAGAGAGAGAGAGAGATATTTACTATTAGGAGCAGATCTTCGGTAAAACGGTCAGCTGTTTGAAAAAAAAAGGTGATTTACATTATTGAAGGATTCTTGCGTTTAACTTACAAAATAAATTTTCGATACAAAATTTAATTTCTTAAAATTTTATAAATTTACGTGGGGGGGGGGGGGGGGTGTAACAGAAGTAAAAGAACATATTTTTACCAGGATTTTACAAAAATAATGATTTCAAATATAATTTTATTCATTTGTATACAAGACCTGAAAGTTTCATTAAAATTTTTGCAAGAATTTCAAAATTAATTTTTTTTTTCAGAGGATAAAACTCAGTTTTGTAATATTACAATACATTATCCATCGTAAACTTTGGTAACAATTTGCTCCTGAAAAAAACAAAACAAAACGAAACAAAAGAGATTTTACTACATTTTCACATGTATTAGAAAAGATTAAAAAATTAAAATAACTTATGAAAATTTACTTTGATCTTTTCTCTTAATAATAACAAATATTTTGAAGGAAAAAAAACTATGTTTTTTATTAAGTTTGGGGCCTTTATTCTTCTTAATCTTTCTTAATGAATGCTATGCTGTTTTTTCAGCAGATTATTGGAGGTACCTAAAAGTTTTTAATGTTTTGGTTTTATAGCAATTAGTGGTGTTGAATGAAAGTATAGTCTAGAACAGCTATTAAAGTCTGTTAGATATTGGCGACGAACAGTACCTTTTTAAAAGAAATAAAACTGATTATAAGAAATAAAACTGATGGAACTGATTAAAAAAAAAAATGGCAAGGGAAATAACTCTTATATGATTGTGTCTGACACTAATTATTGCCCTTAGATTTAAAACCTCTATTATGGATTTTAACATTTGCATTTTAATTACATCAATTAATGCCAGAACGATATTTTTATCACAATTCAAATTTATGAAAAAAGAAAAAGAAAAAAAAAAAAAATTAAAAAGGTAAAAAAGAAAAAAAGAATGAAAACACAAACAGAAAATGTTTCATATCATTTAAATAAATGATTGTCTAAAAAAATGCTTCCCACGTTGCATCCGTGAGATTTAAGTTGAAAGAAATAAAAAACACGAACCAGATTTTAAATGACTTATTTATAATTTTCTACAAATAAGAGGTGATAAGTGCAAGGCAGTACAAAGGAAGTAGTAGAATGTAATGCTGCCTAATGAAATATAATGTTTTATTACAAACCGTGACATAATATCGGATCATTTTAGGTAGGTACTGCCACTAATGTGCATTGTGGTGGAGTGGATATCGGCTCGGAACGAGAAATCGAGGAGTTGAATTCCTTGCATTCACTTACACGCAAATATCCTTGGGAAAGGTATTAATCTGTCTCTTCCCTCCAGTTATGGGTTAAATAACAGGACAGATTAGCTAGCAACCAGTCTACTGCAGAAAGTAATGGCAACCTACTATGGAATAATCTCCTGCCCAGTCAGTCATGTGTCTTTCGAGAGATGATCGCCCACAGCGTGTATCACGTATGGCATTTAACTGATTAACTGAATATAATAGTTGGAATCATGATTAAGGCTTCTGCTGGTCATAAAGTGGGGGATCGGTTTTCTACTGTTATGAAGTAATAAACTGATCCCCCACTAATTACTGCAAAATAATATAATACATCTCTTATCCCTCTAGCTATGAGTCAAATAACAGGACAGATTGGGTTCTATAGCCTTGGCTGGCAGCAAGTCTACCGTAGAAAGCAATGGCAACCCACTGCGGGATAATCTTCTGCCCAGTCAGTCATGTCTCTTTCAAGACATGCTTGTGCAAGCGTGTATCACATATGGTACTTAACTGACTGTTACAACAACCAAATATGAGTCCTTGTGCAGTGAACGACTTTTTTTTTTACTTGTAGTTTTGCATTCTTAGCATTTACATCCAACCAACGGGTTTTGTTGTACAGGGAATCAGAAAGAGATTTTGTCTCTTGAGAAAGGCATGAATCTATCGTGTGTGTCATGGTGGTTTGCCAATGAAAACAACACTGTTCACAATTTGAACTACCATTGGAAACTTTGATGTGATATAATGGTTAGCAAACTTGCCTGGCTGCAATCTGAAATGTGTCTTTGGCTATGCCAATGTATCTTTGGATCTCCATATCACACTCACTACCTAGTCGTAATACCTTTTAGCAAAACAAGCTAGCCAACGTGTCTCCTTCCATTTATCCGGCCTGTGAGTATTAGGTTCCCCAGGCCCTCTTTCCTCATTACGTGTCCCAGGAACCTCATTTATCTCTTCCTGATATTTAGTATCAGTTTTCTTCTCGTTTGCATCCTTTCCAACACATCAACGTTTCACGTGTGCTCTGTCCATGGTATCCTCAGCATCCTTCTGTAAAACCACATTTCTGCTGCCTCAAGCCTCTCCTTCATCTTTGATGAAATCATCCAGCATTCACTTCCATACAGAAGGACAGATATCACATAGCAATCCAGCACTCTTTTCTTTGTTTCTAATGAGATTTTCCTGTCTTTCAGTACTCTGGTTAGCTTCTGAAATGTGTCTTTAGCCATGTCAATGTGTTTTTGGATCTCCATGTCATACTCACTACTCAGTTGTAATAGGGTCTAGCAAAACAAGCAAGCTAACAATTACACTATGTCAGGGTGACTCAAAAGAACAGAGATGATTTTTAAGCGCCCTTTAGACATGGCACAAGGCTGAAGGTATGGGCTACCCAGTGATGATCAATCTCACTTCTTAGTTGTAATAGGTTGCAGCCAGGCAAGGTTGCTAACCATTACATCACATCGAGGTTTCCAATGGTAGTTCAAATTGTGAACAGTGTTGTTTTCATTGGCAAGCCACCATGATACACACAATGGATTCATGCCTTTCTCAAGAGATGAGATCTCTTTCTGATTCTCTCTACAACAAAACCCATTGGCTAAGAATGCAAAACTACTAATAATTTATAATGTAAATGCTAAGAATGCAAAACTACTAATAATTTATAATGTAAATGCTAAGAATGCAAAACTACAAGTAAAAAAGTCGTTCACTGCACAGGGACTCGTATTTGATTGTTGTAACATTATTAGATTATTAGATTATTAGATTTTTAGATTATTAGAGTTTTTCACTTTGACTTGGAATCTGTTAATTTCTTTAAATTTTCATGTTTTCTCTCCCTGAATTCAGAATGCCACAAATTATAGTAACTGTGGTTTAACAACTTGAATGGACATGAAACGTGCTTAACCAATGAGTATCAAACAACGGAAAAGTAAAAATACTAGAATGTCTTTCTTCATTTTTATCCATACCTCATCATCTGATGAAGTTTTAATAAAATTGAAAAATGTTAGATTGATAAATGTTTCCTATTTGTTGTTTATCTTATCATATATTTTCTTTCTTCTTTTTCTCCATATCTCATTCTCTGATGAGGCTTTAATAAAAGTGAAACATGTTAGATTGATAAACGTTTCCTATTTGTTGTTTACCTTATCATATATTTCTTTCTTCTTTTTCTCCATATCTCATTCTCTGATGAAGCTTTAATAAAAGTGAAACATGTTAGATTGATAAACGTTTCCTATTTGTTCTTTATCTTATCATATATTTCTTTCTTCTTTTTCTCCATATCTCATTCTCTGATGAAGCTTTAATGAAAGTGAAACATGTTAGATTGATAAACGTTTCCTATTTGTTCTTTAACTTATCACCTTGACATATGTAAACATTTGCACTTTAATCTTAATCTTATATCCAGAGTGAATTGCTTCACATTAAATACTTAAAAGTGAGAGAAGGAAAATAAGTTTAAGGAAATCATTAGGTAAAGGACAAAAAGGTTGGTTTTATATATATATATATATATAAATATATAAATATTAGGGTGCAATTGATGAATTGTCTAATTTGTGCAAAATTGAAAATAACACTGACCTCTCATTTTAAGATATATTTATCAAAATTAAACAAAAATATCTTGAAATAGTAAAAAGCAAATTCATCCAATAAAATCGCCATTGCCTTCATCCACAGCCTCCAGATGACTTCAGAATCTCTTGTAATTCTTCTGAGCAGTCTCCTTGTTTAAGTTGTTCAATGCTGCTATAATCCTTGCTTTCAGTTCATCTTTGGTGTTACAAAAAGTTTTGTGAATCTCAACCGTGCTTGACACATAATAATTGAGAGTGTTGCAGGCAGGGGAGAAAGATGGCCAGACGAAAAGAGTGGTGTAGTTGCAGAAATTATCTGACAGTCATGACTTGGTTCTTCTGCTTGCGTGGCATGGTGCAGAATCCCGTTGACAGACATAGGGCCTTCAAGGCACTTGACTCAGGGTAGCACTATCTCCTCAAGGCACTTGATGTAGGTCTTTGTATTGAGTTTGAGGCCCTGTGGGAAAAGGAATGGAGACGCAACATGGGCATCACTAATGATCACTCCATACACCTTCGTAATCACCATTAGACTTATCCAACTCTTTCTGACTCCTCTGCACTGTCTTCAGATTGACACCCAAATACTCTGAAATGTTTGTATTGTACTTTCCAGCATGAATGGAAAGCACTACAGCATGCTGTTTTCAAATTGCTGCCAAATTGAACTGCACCATGGTGCTCTTTTTCTTAAGGACGGTGCCCAACTGACCCTACAACACTGTGCAGTTGATAAAATCAAAAACCCCAAAAACACATGCACAGGCATAAATATATAAATTGACGACAATTTACCCATCGCACAGTGTTTATATCTATCTATCTATCTATCTATATATATATATATATATATATATATTTATTTATTATAAATTATGTTTTAGAACATGTACATAATTTTTTTATATATGTCCTTGACAATCATATGTTTGTTTCAACGTTGGGTGCCCAACGTTTCTTCGGGAGGTAAAAGCAAAACTGAATTCGTCTGCTCCCTATATTTGGGTCATTGTTGTTGTGGGAGCTTGGTTGGGGTTATTGATAATGAAGGGAATGTGTCTTGTGTTGTCTGTTAGAGTTTTGAAGAGCCTGGTGTGTAAGTGCTAAATTGTTGATTAATGGCATTATCTGTTGGAGTGTACGTTTTTATCGTTCGGGTATATCAGAGGCATGAAACCACAGTAAACTGTAAATACATTAGGGACCTAACCCTACAATCATGCTAGGAAATACTAGGAGTTGGATTAGATATTCTTATTATAAAAGACTAAAAATGCTACAGAAAAATCGATCTAATAAACCCTTAAAGTAAGGTTTAATACCCACAACAACATCTAAATAAATAAAATGTAAAATTAAAAGAAATAAACAGGCTCCCAAACTATAATTTAGGAATAATTAAAAATTAAAGGAAAACAAATCGATCCCCTAAATTCAAAATTAAGATTAAAATATACAAATTTAGATAAATTATAAAAAACTGATAAAATAAAAATTTACATTTGCCCTCTAAAAAATACAATTTTAGATTTTTTATAAATAACCTCACCTAAATACAAAACAATCCACACTTAAATAGATAAAAAATAAAGCCAAAAACAGAATAACCCTTTTTTTTTTTTAAATAAATCCCCCCCCTTTGTATCAGGATAAAAAATTTTACAACAAATGGATAAATGGAACAAAAAAAAATAGCAGTTTAGGGTTTTTAGAAAAAAATCTTTTCTTTAACAAATAGACTAAAAAGGATGTGCATTGTGGTGCAGTGAATATCGGCTCAGAATGACAAATCGAGGAGCCGAGTTCGGATTCTAGTTGAATTCATTGCATTCACTTACGCGCAAATACCCTTGGGAAAGGTATTAATCCGTCTCTTCCTTCCAGTTATGGGTTAAATAACAGGACAGATTGGGTTCTATAGCCTTGGTCGGCAACCAGTCTACCGCAGAAAGCAATGGCAACCTACTGTGGGATAATCTTCTGCCCAGTCAGTCATGTCTCGAAAGAGACATGATTGCCCAAGCGTGTATCATGTATGGCACTTAACCGACTGAAGGGGATTGGTATTCAAAAGGAATATCACATCAAATGTAATAAAACTGAAGGGAAAATGATAAGATCAGATTAATGGGAGGCAAAACATTAAGGAAGAGAAACAGACAAGAGAAGAATAGGGTCAAGGGGGGGAAAAAAAGAGAAAAAAAGTTGGTTAGCATGTATTCTTAGAGGTCAAACCCCGAAGTGAATCTCCATTCTGATTAGCCACACAAAAAAAAAACACCCACATACATTCACAGCAAAGCAAAAGAATTTGTCATTTAAATGTAAATCATCTGCACAATCACACCAAAATTGCCTGATGATAAGAACCTATCTCGAAACATAGAAATTTCCATGTCGCAATGTAAAATTGATATATAACTATATAATTATATTAAGCTCTGTGATACTCATTATATTGAGCACTGTTTATAATAAAATAAATGCCAGAGCACTCAAAATAAAAAAAAAACCTTGAGTTCTCTTCACTTGGAATATATATATAGTACTGTGCAAAAGTATTAGGACAAGAACTATTTTATCTTTTATGAGGCATATTGACAGAAAATAAACAATTTAATTAAAGTAATTTTATTTGATTTACTCAACAAATGCTTTAACAAGAAAAAATACTTGTTATAAAATAAATTTAATATTTAGTATAACAGCTTTTTGCTTTGAAATAATAAAACAATAGCGAAAATTTACCAATCGCACCTAGTATATATATATATATATATATATATATATATATATATATATACACAGTACTGTACAAAAGTATGAGGACAAGAAATATTTTATCTTTTATGAGGTATATTGACAGAAAATGTACAATTTAATTAAAGTAATTTTATTTGATTTACTCAACAAATGCTTTAACAAGAAAAAAAATACTTGTTAGAAAATAAATTTAATATTTAGTATAATAGCCTTTTGCTTTGATCCCAGCCTTCATTCTGTCAGGCATTGACATCACAAGCGTCTTCAATGTATCTAATCGTATCTCCTGCCAAGCAGCTTGTATTTGTTCCCAAAGTTTGTCTTGCGAAGTAACATTAGATTTATCAATTTTTTATCCAAAATATCCCATAGATATTGAATAGAGTAGTTTCAAAAAAACTTGTTTAATAGAAAATAGGAAAAATTAAATATAACTTCTTTCTGATAAATTTCTTTTACACCTAGTTTTGAATAATCAATATTTATTAGCAATTTATTTGGCTTTTCACCATGTATTTGAATTTCAGTGAGGTTTTTAGGAAAATCACACCTGTCCTAATACTTTTGCACATTACCGGTAGTGTGCAAAAGTGTTAGGACAGGGGTTAATTTGAACTTTATTTTGATGCCTCATAAAAGATAAAATAGTTCTTGTCCTAAAACTTTTGCACAGTACTTTGTATCCCTTGTTTCCTGTTTAGGTTGCGGTTTCCGGTTTTTCTCTTTTCCAATCTTTTCACTCTTTTTTTTTATTTTATTTTTTTTTTCAATTGGAGTAGATAGACTAAACTATTGCCCGGTTCACACTCCTCCCACGTCTATTGAACAGGTGAGGAGGCTCATCCCTTGTCTCCTGTTTAGGACGTGGTTTCCGGTTTTTCTCTTTTCCAGTCTTTTCACTCTTACGTATCCCCCTGAGCATCAGTGGCATTTTTGCCTTGCTTGGGGTGATATGATTAAAAAAAATATGTATATATATATATATACATATATATATATATATACATATATATATATGTATATATATATATATACATATATATGTATACATACATATATATATATATATATATATATATATATACATATATATATGTATATATATATATATATATATATATATATATATATGTATATATATATATATATATATATATATATGTATATATATATATATGTATATATATATATATATATATATATATATATGTATATATATATATATATATATATATATATATATATATATATATATATATATACATATATATATACATATATATGTATATATATATATATATATATATATATATATGTACAAACAAGTTTGATTAAAAAGAAGTGACATGGCCTTTGCTTAATAATTTATTATGTTTCCCCAATTCTTGAACAAGGTGTTGAGTATATATTTTTTTATATTGTGCAATTCAGTACTCATTCCTCAGATGTTTAAATTTGATATTTTTATCACTTCAAACATTATTTTAGTAGATAGCTGTAATTTGGTAAACTGGGCATCTATTCAAATATGGGAATCTACTAATATATATATATAATGATATATGAATAAATATACAGTTTAATAAGTAAATGAAGAATCTATTCATATAAAAGAATCTACTACAAATATTGTTTAAAATTATATATATATATATATATATATATATAACAGATATATAAATTTTTATATATCAAGAAAGATTTTTTTGAAATATATATATATATATATGCTTTTAAAGAATTAATGATTTTGTTTTTAATTTGATATTTTTATCACTTCAAACATTATTTTAGTAGATAGTGGTATTTGGGTAAACTGGCCATCTATTCAACTATGGGTATCCACTATATATATATATACACTACTGGCCATAATTTTTAGGCCACCCCAGTGTTTTTAAAAAAATGATGTATTTTATACTATTTTTTAGTATTTATTGCTAAGTGAATAATTGTAAGTGAAAATAGAATGGTTCTTTTGTTAATACTGCACAATAACATGTACATCAAATGAATTTATAAATATTTAATAATTACCTATATTGCAGTTTCATCAATGAAAGAATGAAAAAATTTAGGGTGATTTGGATGAGTTCATCTTTGCTTCCTTGCCTTGTAAGATTTTGCAAAGTAATTATGACAAAAAAAACATTTTATTTTCATTTAGAATCATCCACTTAAAAATAGTATGAAATACATAATTTCTTTTAAAAAACCATGGTGGCCTAATAATTATGGTCAGCAGTATATATATATATATATATATATATATATATATATATGGGGTATGATAGATAAATTATTATCTAAATTATGAAAAAATGATAATAACACTGACATTTCATTTTAACAAACATATTTCCCCAAATAGCATAAAAATATCTTGAAATACTAAAGAGTAAATTTATTCAATAAAATCGCCATTATCTCTAACCATCTTTGCTTCCTTGCCTTGTAAAATTTTGCAAAGTAATTATGACAAAAGAACCATTTTATTTTCGTTTAGAATTATCTACTTAAAAATAGTATGAAATACATAATTTCTTTTAAAAAACTGGGGTGGCCTAATAATTATGGTCAGTAGTAGTAGTATATATATATATATATATATATATGGGGTATGATAGATAAATTATCATCTAAATTATGAAAAAATGATAATATCACTGACATCTCATTTTAACTGACATATTTACCAAAATAGCATAAAAATATCTTGAAATACTAAAGAGTGAATTTATTCAGTAAAATTCAGCTGCAGTGTGTAGACGCCTCCAGGATCTTCTTCAACTCTTCTGGACAAACTCCTTAAGTAAGTTTTTTTTTCTGAGTGAGGTTTTTAAGCTGCTGTATCTTTTTAATCACCATTAGATTCATCTAACTCTATCTGAATCCTCTGCACTGTCCTCAGTTTGACACCCAAATACTTTTGAAATGTTTGTATTAGATCTTCTGGTGTGAAATGCTAAGCAGTACAGCATACTGTTCTGTTTTCAAATTTCTGACAGAAAGAATTGTGTCATGGTGCTCTTTTTCCCAGCAATGGTGCCCAACTGACTCAACTATACAGTACAGTCAACAAACTCAAAAATAAACAATGCACATTCTCAAAATTAAAATATAAACAATTTACCCATTGCACACTTTATATATATATATATATATATATATATATATATATATGAGAAAAATTAAGGCAGACACGTTATTTCATGGTAAACTGGAAGTTTGGCTTATTTGAGGGGGATCATCAGCAGCTTCTGTCTTTATTGTACAAAAGATTTTATGCAAATAGGCCATACTTCCGATTTACCATGAAATAATGTGTCTGCCTTAATTTTTCTTATATTTGCTCTATATGTATTTATATACATATATATTTAGAGCTCTCTTAGAGAGTTATCCTACCACTGTGTGTACAGGATACTTCTTTGGATTCTTCTATACCCACACTGCATGCTGATATATATATATATATATACATATATATATATATATATATATATTGTAAAATATAACAGACAGACAATGAATGTCTATTATGTTTAATCATGAGCCATTCTAAATATTGTATTTTGGCCTTAATTTCAGGTGAAAATAAAGACAAAAATTACAAATTTATGAACTGCGTCTGCTATTTGGTGACTGTTATCGTTGATTAGCAATGTTTTATGTCAACACAACATAAAATAATCTTTGATGGTGGATGTCTTCATGTTAACATCCCTTTTACCTCTCTGAAGATGGCTCATGTGAGCCAAAAGCTTAGAACCAGCATAATAAAAAATATCCAGATGTTGGACAATTTTTGTTTTTATTTTGACCTGAAATTAAACCCAAAATACGATGTTTAGAATGGCTCATGATTAAATATAATAGACATTAATTGTCCGTTATATTTAACAGCGTATATTTAAAAAATTATCTGCTGCTTCAATACATTAAATATACAACATGATTTTTAATTAAAAAATGTTTAACTGAAAAAGTTTTTCTGAAGTAAGAACATATGAACACAGAAATAATTTTATTAATTAAAAAGCAGAGGGTTACATATTTAATTAAGGAATATTTTAATATAATGAAATAAAAATATCAAATTTTAAAAAGAGACAAAAATATGAATGACAAAAACATTACCTTTGGGATACAATTAATCTTTAAAAAAATAATTTCAGAAAAAGGAAGAAACATAATTTCAGAAAAAGGAAGAAACATTTTAAATATTCTTTTAATTCAACAAAATTTTAAAATCAGATCTTTAAAAAAGGATAAAAATGTGAAAGAATAAAAAATTAACTTAAATCTCTAAAATTAGGAAAATAATTAAAAACAAAAATTTAATATTAAAAGTAAAAAGATAATTTGTTTTAAAAATTAAACTCAAATCTCTAAAAAACTGAAAAATTGCTGATGAAATTAAACACTTCTTTAAAAATGACAAAGAAATATTTTTTAATTAAAAAATGCTTTAAAATTAATCAAATATTCTAAAGTGGACATTGACTAAAAAATGATAGTGAAAGAGAGAAACAGAGAAAAAGAGAAGAAAAGGGAACTACAGAAAGAGACAGGTAAAAAGAAAAAGAGAGTAAAGAAAGAAAAAAAGAAAGACAGGGTGTAAAAAGTGGAACAGAAAGGGAAAAAAAATAAGAAAGAAAAAAAAACGGAGAAAGAAAAACTAACAAGAAGAAATAGAAGAAAAGGAAAAAGCAGAAGAAAGACCAGAAAAAATCAAGCAAAATGGCGTGTGAATTTTGTGTTAATTCGAATTATTCTTGGTAATGATTTCTTTAATTTCATTTAATTTTTATTATTCTCAGAATCAAATCTTTGAATATTCTAGGGTAAGCATTTTCAGTTATTTAAAATATCGATTTGCATTTC